>JABWIB010000378.1:102922-122195 GCA_016617825.1 Platyplectrum ornatum
TATATATATATATATATATATATATATATATATATACCCTTTACACTTATCCAACGGACCGCAACACCCTGTTGTATGCAACCAGTCACCACCCCAAATCCACTATTAGGGGTCTTCCTTATTCCCAGTTTTTAAGGGTCTCATTGAAATGTGATGAACAGATGGAAGAGATGTATAAAAAATTCCTACAGAGAGGTAACCCACGTAAAATTTTGAATGAAGCAAAAGCATAAGGTTAACTGTATCACTAGACATGATTTACTCAAAGGCAAACAGACAAAAGACACAGGGAATGAAATCCTGTGGATTTCTAAACATAACCGCCTTAGCTTTTTCACCAAAAGGTCATTAAATACCTTATGGCCGATAGTGTCAACGGATAAGAACTTACCTTGCTTTTAAAAAAAAATCCTTCCCCCTTTACCCTTTCTGAGCTGGAGGCAGCCATTAAGGCATCTCCTAAGAGGAAAAGCCCTGGCCCTGACGGCTTTACCCTTCCCTATTATGCAACGTTCGGCTCAAAGCTCTTGCCGCTTCTACTTCCTTCCCCCTCGTTGTCTTTGTTCGTCCCACCACTCTCCTGCCCGCTAGGAGACGGTGTTCTTTGCTATCTCTCCAAAGGCATGCTCTGGCATTGGAACCCTCCCCCTCCTGCTTCTTCTGGTCAGGAGCCCCCCATATACAGTTTATATACCTGGTGAACCTGAGCGTCCTGGTGCCGATGTTCCTGTTCGAGTTTTGTGATTTTGTTATTTTTCCTGTCTGTTGTTGTACCACCCGCTGTTGTATTGTTACCTGTGGTTCCCAAATAAAAGGCTATTACACTATAAAAAAAAATCATTACACAGACATTATCATGCAAGAAATCTAAAGGATATGTTGTGCAAAAATTTGATAACTAGCCAAACCAAAGAATCTGGAACCTTGTTACAAAGGAAAAATGGATGTTACAATGTTTGGGATGTACAACCTGTACCCAGATGTAAACGGGACCCACATTTATACATCCAAGAAACAAAAAACATATGACGTCAGACAAGTACTAACTTGTACTAGTAGATTCGTTGTCTATGTGTTAATACGCCCTTGTAAGTTGGTGTACGTGGGTAAAACCACCCGAACCTTTAGAGAAAGGATGGCCTTACATAAGTCATGAATAAAGCAAGCTCTGGAAAATAGAATGATTGACCAACCGGTACCTAAAAATTTTAGACAGAACAACCATCAATTAAAAGACTTGACATATATGATCATAGATCAGGTACTTCTCTCACCAAGAGGGGGTGACCGAAATAAACTTTTACTGAGAAGCCCAGTGGATTCATAGACTAGGCACGGTATCACCGGGGGGGCTTGAATGAAATCTTACCCCTTTCTTGCTTCCTCTAATATTAATAAAAACAAATATGAATTACTATATAGTTGAAAACACCAATTATAGATTAGTCATATTGTTTTTAACATTGATTTTAATTGCCTCTATATATTACCCTCCCTGACAGTGTTGGACCCCTGAACAGACCCCTAGAAGATGGGACACCGTCACCTAAACAGATCTATTACAGGATAACAGGACTTGTGGTAGGAGAGTCAAATGCATCTGTTTTTTTGAACAATAAAAGTATCTTCACTTGTTTGACTACAACAAGACTCCAGAGTGCTTCTAATACAAAGTTGGAATCTGTCTACTAAGGAGAAAAAGCACCAGAAGCAGAAAAAGAATACAGCAGAGTGCCGGTATACTGGAAATATATATATTATATATAATCCAATGTTATAATCCAATGTTCAGCTAAAAGTGTAATTTATTTTATGCTAAAATGTCAAGCCAACAAACCTCCCAACTTCAAGAGGGCAGAAAATTGTACAAAAAATGTCCCTGGCTCTGCCTAAGCCCTGACGCACTCAACGTCTCTTTTGCCACTGCAATCGTGGCAAAATTGAACTTAAAACAATTGATTAGAAATATTGATAAATGATCCAACAATAGTCATTAGCATTTCTCTCCCAGCACACACATGCCCCTTCCCATCCTGCCGCTGGTACACAGGACCTTTATGGAGGTCTGGATCCTATGGCTCTCTCAGCTGCTAGTAATTTAAGTTTATTTATAAAAAGCATTCATTCATGAAGTGCTGAGCTCTGTCTTAAGCTGTCAGTATCTGCCAACTTGCTTACAGTGAGGGGTTGGTGGCAGCCCAAAACACCCCTGTCCTCTGTACTTCAGTCTACATTGTTAATTACATTAACACTGGTCTGGGCCTCACAGAGAAACGTCACTAATACTAACGTTAGTGGTGTACAGCCCTACTGCTTATATTTAAGTCTCAGACACACTCAATTGAATGAAAGTTCACAAGAGCTTGATTACATGGGTTGAGTCATAGATTCCCACACCCCACGGTGCAATGCTTTTGAACGCAAGGCTGCAAGCAACTATGGATCATTTTGCATCTACCAACATCATTAAGCCTCCATTCCCAACAGTATCTCAATGCTGTAAGCAACAACATTCAATGGGGAGAAATATTATGGCACAATTTGTTCAATTGATGCTAACTGTTGGCCAAATATGGGTGAGTTGTGAGTTCACCACTTTTCCAGAATTTTAAGGGCTTTGCATACATTTCTGGAGTCTCCCAGCTTTAATAAAACTTTGTAGAATAGGACAGGAGAAAAATGATAAATATGTAATATGCATGCATGATAATTGTTCACATACAGGTGCAGAAAAGTCTTTTTTTGTTTGTGTATTCTATGGCTTTGATTAGGATGGATTCTGTTTGGTTTGTTGGTAACTAGGATGTAGTTTATGTTGTGTGTATTGTAAATATCAGTTGTATATTGAGTCACTGTCACATTACACCTTGAAAGCAGTGTGTGGGTGCAACTGATGACATATAGCAGTGCTTCCCATGTTTCTAGGCTCCCTGGTGTGCCTCAATGTTCTCATATATGTATAGCATATATAAAAACATGATTTGACAATGAATTATAAGTTATTTTTAGACTTTCAATTCCTAGTGACTGTCATACAATTTATACTGCACAATTAGAATTAGTAATTGTGCCATATTTAAGATTTAACATTTTTTTTTGCGCTATGTTACACTATTTAGTATTCCATGCATGCTATCTATATTAAGCTACGTGTTATATGACAATAATTATTGTCCTATTCTGAACTTCAGTTCACCAGGGCCACAGTGCATTTTTTGTACAAATGTGCTTATACTAAAATAATTTATGATTTTAGAAATTTCTCTAATTTAATTTATGTACATGTTTATAGAGTTATAAATAAATACTGAAAGATATGTTCTGAAAATCTATTTATATCTATGACATATCCCCTAAAACAGCTCAGTAATCGCATGTGATTTAATTTCTCTTTTAATACAGCAAACTGGCAGAGACATGCCATGGGATCAGGACACCACCTGCTGGTCAGGGAGATCCCAAAAGCATTTGGTTTCTGCCAGTACTATATAAAGAAAATGTAGGCACACAAACTTTAAAAACTCTTATTAACCTTTTAACATTCTTATCCCAATATCTTGTATTAACACATCTGACATTTAAAACCATACTTATTTTGCCTTTTCAAAATATGAGCATCAGTATTATTCATATATTTAAAAATGGCTCACTTATAAGTTCATTTTATTGGTTGCAATGGGCAACTTCCCCACTTTTCAATCTCCCTGCAATTTCCAAGCTTAGTAGATTTAGGCCCAGAAGTCGTAGCTGGATGCTTCCACACACCTTGAAAAACACAGAAGGACGGTCGGTGGCAGGGGGCAATATTATTTTGTTGGTGGTGGATGGGGTTTAATACTGTTGAGCAGCCCATTCGAGCCCACAAGTATTTCGGCCCATTAACAGCTATTTGTTTTGTGGCCTTGAGTGGGATTTTGATTCACTGTATATGAGCCTACGCTGTCCCAACCTTTGGATAATTTATTAATAAAGTTAATGTAAATAAGTATCCTCATTACTCCAGGAGAGATCTTGGAAGAATTGCAAGAGGAGGAGTAAATGATACCTTTATGGGATTACATATTTGGGTGTAAATGTACTGAGGATGCAAAATAAGATGACATTGATATGAAACAAGGCTGCACGATAGTATCTCCTCCTTTGTTTTTGGTGGTGCGGTGAGTCGGATCGTCATTGGACAGAGACATCGACGGCCTGGATCGTCAGTGGGGGGAAGACAACAGAAAAATGGGACAGCGCTGAAGAAAGTCCGGAGTGAACCCGATCAGTGAAACACCTGGATCCGAGTCGACAGATTGTGAGTAGACTACTGTTGTCTTGTGGTTCCCATAGTTTTGATATTACACCATTCTGGGATTTTTCCTTTTACATATTGAATCGCCGCGGGCGGAGAAGGGGGAGCTTGAAGTTATTTAAGAACGGGCATCTGAACCCTTATGTTGATGTATATGTACTTGAAATGGCTACAGCGATGCAAGAGACTTTTTTCTGAATTATCACAGAGACAAGAAACTTAGGACAAGTTATAAGTATCCTCGCTGTATTAGGGGTTACAATTTATTTTTTATGTATGCTTCTGGAAACGGCTCCAGGTTCTTAAGTTGGATGTTTTCTGTAACAAAATTAGGAATTTAGCTAAGTAACAGATATATCACTATGTATTTACAACAGGAACAACAGGAACAAATGAACTACTGTAACCAGATAACTCTGACTAGCAAGGGTGTCAGGAGTGTCAGTGCCCTATAAACTTGAGGCAGCCTATCAGCATAGTATAAATGCAAATCCATTGTCTAACATGAGAGATCTGATAGTAGCAAAACAAATAGGGTGTACTAAATAAAGGCAGCATTTAAAACATGAAAATGGATGCATATAGGAAGAAAGACTGAGAAGTGTAAAACAAAATGTTTTAATGTTTCAAATGTATATTTAAAGTATACTTTTATTTTAACAAAGTGAATTTAGACACATGTTTATGCAACAATATGATGTTGTTCAGGCAACAACCCCCCTCAAAAAAATCTAACTAGTGTAGTATTGTGATTAGATTAGTGGCATATAATGAATGGAAATATCTTCACTTAAATGAACACTGGGCTCATGCAAGCATTTAGAGGAAACAGCATTTGTTTCCTGGCTGGATGGAATTGGTGGAGTGGATCACAGAGCTGGTAGAAACTTTAGCAAATCTAATAGGCCTGCTGTGATGGTGAAGCAGAGGCAGAGAGTGCGGAGCAGCAGTAATACCACCTTTTCATCATTTATATTCCCAGCCACAAACCCCTACCCCCTACCCCCCTGAAAAAACCTTGGACACATTTATTTTTTACATTAGAATTGTTTTACTCTTTTGGGGATCAGTGTACTACACACTGCCATACCTCTCAAGTGTCTAGAATTTAAGGGAAAGAGGGACAAAGCTTAGCGGTTCGAGCAGGGTTTGAGCGGATTGGGGCGGGGCTTACATGAAAAAGATGTCATGTACTTAAAGTCACTTGGTTCTAGCCTTTTCTATGAGACACAACAGTCTGCTCCCCTTTCTGTTTAATAATTAGACACCACAGTCTGCTTCCCCTACTGTATAATAATGAGAAATTACCGTCTACTCCCCCCGCTGAATAATAATGAGACACTACAGTCTCCTCCCCATGCTGTATAATAATGAGACACCACAGTTTGCTCCCCCTGCTGTATAACAATGAGACACAACAGTCTGCTTTCCCTGGACGCAATAAGTGATTCCAGGACTGTCCGGGCTAATCCTGGACGGGTGGAAACGGGTAGCAGCAGCGGCGAGATTCGTGACAGTGAGTTATTTGTATAAAAGCAAAGTGTATTCTCTGCATACAATAGAATTAAAATTCATATCCATTCCTAACATTGTGACATGGTTGTGCACCTAAAAAAAGGTGTAAACTAAGCTCTGGATCAGCTCCACAGTCACAGAGCAGACATTTAAGTCAAGACACAGGTTAGTAAAAGAAAAATAATCTTGTTGTGTTATCAAGTCCTCTCACCAGGGGGTATATTTACTAAGCAGGGAATTTGCTGGGGAATTGAAAAGTGGGGAAGTTGCCCATAGCAACCAATCAGATTCGAGCTTACATTCCCCAGTATGTAAAATGAAACTGAAAGCTCGAATCTGATTGGTTGCTATGGGCAACTTCCCCACTTTTCAATTCCCCAGCAAATTCCCTGCTTAGTAAATATACCCCCAGTTGTGCAATGCTGTGGAGCCTAGTACTGATTGGAATGGATGTTTGTGCCATTTAGCCTCAGACATTTATTTGAAGTTCGTAAGCAGAAGTCTTGCTAAATACAACCACACAGGCATGCCTGGGGAACTCAACATCTTTCTTTCCACACAGGGGTTTAGTGCCCAAAGAGCAGAAGCTGGCAAGTTTAATCTGTGCCAATTCTCCAAAAGATGCCAGGCTGGCCCAACCTGGAGCAGTAGGTGGAATGCTCTCCAGGTTCCAGGAAATTTGGGGCAACTCCACCACAGATGGGGGGGCCTTAGACACTGTGAGCACTTGTTACAAGTTAGAATACAGTTCGACTGTAGTCACTGGGGCATCAGAGGTCCGCACCCCAACCGTAGTCACTGGGGCACACGTCCCAACATGGAAGGTGGAAAGGCATGGGAGCCCAATATCGTGATAAGAAGGACATAGGAGTCCAACTTTAGCTACTGAGGTATGCTCCCCAATTGTAGCTACTGGGGCATTTGAGGTCCTGGAGGCAAGGAAAGCATGGTGAGCTGGCTCGGGCTGGGCAGCGCAGAGATCTAGCTCGGGCTGGGCAGTGTGGTGAGCTGGCTTGGGCTGGGCAGTGCTGTGAGCTGGCTCGGGCTGGGCAGCACTGTGAGTTGGCTCTGGGCTGGGCAGCGCGGTGAGCTGGCTCGGGCTGGGCAGCCACTGGGGTACGCACCCCAACTGTAGTCACTGGGGCATCAGAGGTACGCACCTCGACTATAGCCCCTGGGGCACGCGCCCCAACATGGAAGGTGGAAAGGCATGGGAGCCCAATATCGGGATAAGAAGGACATAGGAGCCAAACTTTAGCTACTGGGTTACGCCCCCCAATTATAGCTACTGGAGCATCTGAGGTGCGCACTTCAGTTATAGCCCCTGGGACACGCGCCCCGGCACTAGGAGGGGTAGGGCATGGAGACCCAACAGATACAGGCCTCAAAACACAACGTGAAAATAAGGACCTACATACTTACAGATACAGAGACCATCAAGCCTCAGCCTAACAGTAATAGTTTATATTATACTATAAAATCTGGTCTGTCTGCAGAAATGTAAAAATGCCTTTGTAATATCTTCCCTGTTAGATTTCTTTTAGGCAGGCCTGGAGAAAGGACTGTCAGCAAATTCCATCAAGGTCTGAATCCCCGCTTAGTGAATTTAGGCCCTAGTGCAGTAATGGACATATATCTTGCTAAAGACAGGTACCTGGCCAGATTTTTTCAGGCAGTAAGATCAGACCAGTTTTTAGAAACCCTATTGCTACCTGGGACTTAAACTTATTTTTAGAGGCTCTCATGGGGCCCCCCTTTGAACCTTTGAGTCCCTCTAAAGTTACTTAACTGGAATTCCATATTTTTAGTAGCTATTACCTCAGCAAGGAGAATAGCGGAACTGCAGGCACTGTGGGTAGATCCTCCATTTACTAACTTTCTTCCAGACAGGGCCATGGCATGGCATGGTACCTGTACATCTGTGCAGGTACTGCATGTAGAGTATGGGCACAAAGTAGGCAAGCTCTGTGTAGTTATGTGACAATACACATTGTGTAACTACAGGGTAGTACACTGAAATTTGGAGGCAAAATCGATGCAGGGCCACATACAAACTGCATCAATTTCTGTAGCTTAGATTTTGAAACTATGTAAATTGCATACACTACACAATTAACATATTGGTCAGTTGGGAGTGTGTGCATACTTGAAGTATGCATGGAGCAGAGGAATGAAAATTGTGCACTTCAGCCCTTACATACACCAGATTCCATTCTAGCAAAACAGCTACGGACGTCTTAAGGTCGGGTCCCCCGTGCAGATTTCCCACTGTATGGGGGAGTTGTCTCACCCCATAGGGAGGGGAATAAGCCTCAGCTAACTTAGTTAAACGAATGGTGGTTTTGCTTAAGTTTGGAACTAGCCTGAGTTCCCGGGTTAGGATGCAGACAGGGAACGGTTAACAGAAGTTTAGCGTTAGGCTGTGGGGTACAACTCATAGAAGGTTTTGGTTTTGATTGGGCTACAGGGAGTGGATGTTTAATTGAAAGGGGAGGTTAGGCTGCAAGAATAAGGGTTTAGGGGGATGGGAGGGGAGAGTTATACCGCGTTCACATTGCCTGGGCTTTAAAAAGCCACAGGCATATTGGCGGTGTAGAGCCGGCGTGGCAGCGTTAAGACTTCCACGAAACGCCGGCTCTACAGTGAAGCTGGCGTGCTGCGAGAAGGGGAGGTCACCTAAAAAGACTGTGATCGTAATGATCACATGTCTTTTTAGGCCAATCACCTCCCATCATACGCACTGGAGCCGGCCTGCCGGCTCCAGACGTGCTCAGTTTGCTACAAGGGAGCCGACGAGCCGGCGAAAAACCAGAGCCGCCGATCCTGAGCCGTCGTTTTTAAAAGGCACCCTTCAGATTGCCCTTCAGAAACGGCGGCTTTTACACTAGGGCCGTCTTTTTAGCTGAAAACAACGGCTTTATTTGGCAATCTGAATGGGGTATAAGGGGAACATAGTACCTGTTGGATGATGGGAATTCAAATCCTCTATAGAGTCCTTCTTGTCACTTATGTCTTGTGTTGGTGGTGTCGCCATCTTTTTGAGAAGGGTTGTACAAATCAACAAATCCATCCTTCTGATTAATTCAAATGCCTCTATAAAATTAATTTATAGAAAACAATATTGCAGGTAATTGGTGGTCCAAGGCTGCCTAGCCCGCTGCTCTAAATTATATGGCTGCCTGTCAGAAATCCTGGTACATAGTGCTGCTTAACAATAACCAAACGAGGGCTTTACTATTACTAACCAGTAGAGGGCTTAACTTACACTTAATTTTTGTTTTGAAGTGAGATGGTGGCCAGAGCCCTTCCCTGTGATATTATTGAGCCAAGTGAGCTGCAGCCGCTTAGTCCAGTGTCCGTGTGGAGCGAGTGCCCCTGCATACCAGATGGGGAGCGGAGGGGAGAAGGCTTGCTACTGGAAAGTTATACTACCATGTAATGTTCAGTCAGAAAACCTCACTGTGAAGGGTTCCCTGTGTGACTGTTCCTTTAAGACCAAGCCATGCAGACACCACCCTTTTACTTTTTCTACTTTCACTTTAGCTGTTTAGTTACAATGTGGCTCTGAAAGAAGCGTTTAACATTTCGTCAACTGGATTTTACTGTCTGATTTCCTATGTTGCAAGTTCTACAATAATATAAAGGTAAAGCTGATTTAAAAGCACTTAATTCAAACGTAACAAGATATCTAGATTCAACAGCTGTTATGTGCTTGTGTTTTTAGGCCTACATGTAAGCCATATACATATGTAGAAGGAAGTAGTTTACAGTTCATCAACAGTTTCAGTTTTTGCTAGATTATATTATATGTATATGTTTTCTGCTGTGATCATTCTTTGGTGGTTTATTTACACTAAATTATAAAATGAATAAACATAATTTTTTTCATCATTTTCTACTGAAATAAGTTGAACCGTATTACTTTTTAACTTTTGTTTACATAAGTAAATTCTGAAAAGTATTTTCATGTCTATACTTACTATACAAGTACCTACAGCATTTGTGTTCTGTACCTACACTCAATTGCAACAGCCTTATTACCTGTGGTATAATTTTAGGTGATGAAGCTGTGATAATTCAAACTAGGAGCTAGATTGACTAAACTCTGGAAAATGAAGGGACACCTTTGCCCATAGCAGATCTACATCTCACATTCCTAATATATACTAAAGAATAACAGCTATCTGGTAGTCCTAGGAATGTTTGTTTTTTACTGCAGAATATAAAACAATATGCAGAAGATATTGTTTTTTATGTGTTACTTTTATTATGTTCCTATTATATGGTCTGCGCCCTTCTAGTAAAGCCATGATGAATTGCAGGGGAGGTAAATGTCATCTGTTGGAAACAGTATTAGAGGTGAGAGGTGATGTGTTTCCTAGAAATCTCTAAATAATACCCTGTTTACACTGATTTGAAAAACCTGGGTATTTCAGGTTAATCCACTGGGTTTCCTGAAATCACAGATTTTTAAAGTCAGTGTGAACAGGCACCTTGTTTAATCAGGTGGGCGCGATGCCTGCTATTCAGAAAATATATTGCTCATCACTTGTATGTACCAGGCTTCAGCTTCAGCAGAGTGAAAAGGAAGTACTACTGAAGCCCTAGTGGCCACCATGGTTATTATTTTATTTTAGTTTTTTTTTGTGCTATTTTCAAAGTTACAAACCTGAAAGTTGTACTTTTAATGTGACACTTCCGGATGATGTCTTCAATTTCTGAACTATTTGAAGTAATTTCTGTCTTGTGGTAATCCTAGCTGTGTGTAATGGCAGGGTTCTGTGTATGTGTGTGTGTGTGTGTGTGGTGGTAGGGTTCTGTGTAATTCTGTATTCTGTATTTTTGGGCTTGTGCGTGTGTCTGTGTCAATCATGTTTCTCTTCTTACTGCCAGGAAAGTTGTTGTTCCAGAATTCAGGACCCTTCACAGGATCCAGGACAAGGTAGGTTCATATATTTTATTGTTATGGATTATGGTTTTATTTGGAACTATAATCTAATTCTAATTTATGTTGGTATGTTTTTCTATGACATTTTGCATATTTGTTGAAGTGTGTATTGCATAACATAAGTTCTGGGATCTAGCCTGGTCCTGTGTATTCATGGCCGACACATCCATAAGGCAAATTTAGGCAGGCGGCAGTGTGGAAAAAATAAAATTAAAACCGGGAGGTGCCCTCACTTGATGGCCAGGGGGCATGATGTTAGGTCTGCCTAGGGCACCCCGGGACCTGGTACCAGCCCTGTGTGTATTGCATGTGCTATGTGGGTCAGGGTGTGTGCTGATGTGGCGGGTGATAAGCATGCACTAGCCCTGTCCACCTTTGTCTCAGCCCCACCTAACAATAATAGACAAGCCCACATGAGGCATCTTCAAAGATAGAAATTCCAAGGCCCTTGTGATCTTAATTCACCCCTGAAACCACACATTTTAATTCCTACTGACAGCTTCAAAAGTACATTTGACATCAACTAATCCAATCTAATTGCTAAAATATATTTTGCAGCCAAAAAAACAATTTGTAACAATTTGCTATTGCATTATTACAGCATTATTTACTCTTTTATCTGCAGATGAATGAAGACATTCCGCTCAGCGTTCAAGAGACTGGTATGTTACTGCTTTCTGTAACCTCATCGCTGGGTGTGTCCCTTTACAATTTAAACCCCATACACAGTCCTCTCCGGGGCTGATCCAGAGTTCTTGGAGGCCACAGGGAAAAGGTACATCCATTTTCACTGCATATCAGAACCAGAGCCCAAGCACATAACTTTGTGCTCCATTCATTTTTTTACCATTCATAAAGAGCTGGCATAGTGTAGCGATAACCCCTGTACTATGCCAGCTTTTTTATTAGTGATTTCTAAGATACAAAAATTAAGAAAACACAAACACATTTTTAAAACATTCATTTTATTATAATGATAATATATTATATGATAATATAATAAAAGGTTCTGTTATTTTTTTTACACAATGCTTATACCATCTATGAGATGGTGGAAGTGCAGCCCGCAGCACCCGAGCTGTGCCTGGCTCAGGTACAGGCTTCAGCAGAGGGAAGAGAAAGTTCTTCCCCCTGCTGAAGCAGAGGGGACTGGCAACTTCTAAATGATGATTGTTCTAGTGGATGGTGCTGATAGCGGGGCAGTTTTCCTAAGGGAAAATCAATTACAACAATTATACTAGAACGATTATCAGTCTAGTGAGTGGCTAGCTGTAGCCTGCTGACTCTGTGTCCTTGTGCCTGCTCATTTTTCATGACTCCCTGACCTATTACACTCTGGATATTTTGTGCTGTGTTCCTGAGTTCAAGTTTCTATGTTCCTGTCTTTGGAAAATTTATTGTCTATTACCTGCACCAGCACATTGACTGCACACTCAGATCCTAGCACTAGCAAAAGGGTCGCAACCTTCTTCTGGAGTTGTAGCTCCAATCCATCCCCACCATCCTGGGACTCTGGTGAAAACCCTGTCAGTAGTTAGATTCCGCACCTCTGGTTAGTTGTATACCAACTGTAGGTCTGTGTGTCAAGCATGAAAATTATTGAAACTTTGCTCCATTATATATTTCCCTACTGTCAACCCATATTTGTCAGCATCTCTGTGGTGTCCCTGGAGTATCGACAAATACAAGGATACAGTAGGCATCCACTATTTAAGGTTTGCATCCAGTCCTGTAATCTTGTGTTGTAAATGCAACCTGCCTCCTTCCTGGAAACTGTCAGAAGCCCTGACAGAACATAGTTTGTATATATCATGAAGTACTGATGCATTCACACAACGCAAATATAGACAAAATAATCTCAAGCTGCATAGAAAAGAGAAAAGGTCTGAAATGAATATTTAAATACCTAAATGAAATCACTTCCCCTGCTGTATATTCTACTGTCTCAATCTGTAAATATAGACAGTATGAATGTCTTTGTCATCTTAATTTACAACAGGTATGAATGATGCTGGTGATAAGGAATCAAAGGTTGTCCTGCCAACCACTAAAAAACCTATCTCTCCTACTGTCAGGCCAACTATTCAACTCATTCTGAGATATGGGAATCTTGAGCAGCAAATGGTAATTGACTTCACAAATATAATACAGATACGTATTAATCATTGTAGATTTCTCAATAATTTCTTGTAATTCCTTAGGGTAAAAATTGCTGTTTACATATTCTCTTCTCTTATTTGTTTCTGTAGTCGTAGCTTAAAAATGTTATGCACTTTAAATTGTGTCTTCAATGCCTTCAATAACACATGCCTATTTTACTGACATTTTGTTTTTCTTTTTACATCCCTTCATCTTGTGTGTCCATACTATCATCATTCTTCCTATTAGTACTACAGTATGGTACTTTTTTAAGTGCTTTTTATATTCCTTATAAATTTACCATGATTTTGTACAATATTGAAATGACCTAATGATTGCACTGCCTGGTATATATAGTAAAGACTAGGGGAGAAATTTACTAAGGTCGTGTTGTGTTTGCGAGTTAAACTCGCCGAAACTCATAGCGAGTTAAACACGCGGATAGACAGCGAGTTTGCAAATTCACTAAAAAACATGTTGTAACCACGATTTCAACTCGCAGGTGTGTTAGAGCAAGTTTAATTGTCGAGTTTGAGCAAACTCGCCAATGTGTTGTCTAAACTCGCCTCTGCGGGTTTAATTCAAAAAGCTTTGTTGACAAATTTAAAGCCCTGCATACAATCAGCAGCCATTTTACAAAAGTACTACTCTTTCTAAAGTTCGCCCATTTTTTTGCCTCACTTTAATTGTTTGCAGTGTGACAGTTAGGGAGAGGTGTATGTTGGTGGTATTATTATAATAATTTACACTGTTATATGTAAAAAAATTAGCTTTTCAGTGTTTATTACTGTTATAGTAACTTTTTGTGACGTTTAAAGATACATTTTTATCTGGTGTGTTTTGCAAAATTAGTAATGTAAATATATGATGTATTTATTAATTTTTCTGCCATTTTTGTCAGTGTATCAGTGATACTGTGGATGTAACTGTATATACTAGTAGGAGTAGCAGTGTTTGTGTATTGCAGACATAACACACCACTGTAATGAAACTCGCTAGGGTCAGGCAGGTCTATTTGTTTTGGCGAGTTTAGTCAAACTCTCCGGCGAGTTTGAAGTGAGTTTACAACTCGCAGTTTGATGAATTCTATTTGTCCTATCTTTCCTGCTTTACAAACATGCACGGCGAGTTAAAATTGGCGAGTTTGTTACAACTCGCCCTTAGTAAATGCTTGGAAATGCAAACACGCCAATGCGATAAACTCGCAAAGGCGAGTTTAACAAACACGACCTTAGTAAATTTCCCCCTAGGTGTTACATATATTTTAAAAAATAGTTTTAATAGAGGTCAAAATACAAGCATGATTGGATTAAAATGGTACCGTATTACATGTCTGTAACAGTGTGCCTTGTAATTTATTACCGTAATTAATACATTCATTAAATGCTTTTGCATGAAATATAAAATAAAGGGGATTTTGATTTAAATGGCAAGTCAATTTACAAACAATTTCCTGTTTGATAAGACCATAAACTATAATTTCAGTAAATAAAACATACATTCTAAACATTAATTATGTTTCTTAACCATTTGCAGGGTGATGTGTTTGGAGTTCCACTGTTGTCCTCAAACCCCAGTCTAAGCTTTTTAAGAGTGACAAAAGAGTTACAGAATGCTGGAGGACAAAAGTTTTCCAACCTTTATACTGCTGCCTTAAACGGTCAAAAAGTGTTACCTCCAGGCTGTAATTTTGAAATACCACTTGTTGGAGGCAGCTATTCTTTGAAGTGTAAATATGTAATGTTCATAGTTTGTAATCCATGGGATGGACCTGATGGCTCTTCATTAAAGGTAAGATTGCTATGCTATGGTTAAAACATTTTAATATATTTAAATGAAACAGTTAGCTTACAATTCAAGGGGGTTGTATCTAGTACAATGACCATGTACTAAATAAGGAAATATGTATACAAGGCAGCTGATTCTACAGCAGCAGATGCAGAGCTACAGCACTGAGCTGCAGAATCTGATTACTGACTGATACCCTGTTCACACTGAGCACAAGTACCCAGGCAGTTCAGTCAACTGTCCAGCTTTTTACATTGCTCAGTCCTGCGTAGCCTGCTGTGTGAACAAACCCTGTTACCCAGACCCTATTACCCAGGCAGGGTAAAAAGCACTTTAGTTGGTGTAGACATCATCACATGGGGTGCTGCTGCACCATTCGTGTGTATCTCCCATCAGCTTGGTCATTGTTGTGCTTCGGGATATACAGCACCCGTTAGTACTCACAACGTAATGTGTTTCATGCTAAGAAAATAAAGTCTTTGTTTTAATTTTTAGATTTTTTTTATAATTATTTAATTATTTTTTTAAAACAGAAATTATTTTTTTCTTTATTTTTTTTATTAATTTCTTTATTATTTATTCATTTTTTTATGACATCACTTTTTTTTAAACCAATGATGATCATGAATCACATGTTAACCTAACAACCCTGGTTCAGTTTGAACAGTGTTGACCAGTGTAGTTTGTGAAATTCCAGAGTAGTTTCAACAGTGTAAACGGGGTTAGTGACCTGGCAGTTTCAGAGCTCCAGAAAATTACCCTGGTAGAAAAATACTGTTGTCAGGGTGAACGCAGTATTATATGTTACATGTGCCACTGGCAACCAGCAGCCATGTCTGATGGCTTTATGGAGGATATGTTTGCTGCAGATGCAGCTTCCATTCCCTTTGAGTGACTAAAAGACATAAAAGGTCAGACAACCATCGCTAGGAAATGTAAGTTGCTTCTGCTTGTGTCAGATTAAAGCAGTATTAGTGTGACTGCATTGGGTCCAGACACAATGCACCCCTTGAAGTCCTTTGAGCCTACTTATCAGGGCCCGCCAAAGATTCTATATACAGCAGGGGTAGTTTTGTTTTATTTACTGTTTGTGTGGAAACTAGAGAGAGTCAGACTGCCTAATGAATAGTTGTTATTTGCAATAAATTATTTTTTGGACATCCTATCTGGGAGATACTGAACCTTGGAGTTGCTTGTGGGCCTGGTTTGGAGAGCACAATTGAATAGTTATATGAAATTTTTGAATTGCCGCTCTTCCCCTTGGTTTCAGGCAGTGGGGACTCGCAGACACCAGAAAACCCAAAGACCTTCCCTGCTCAGAGAACAGAGTGGTAAAGGGTTAAGCAGAGACAGCAGGACCAACACAGGGACCCATGCATATAAAGGGGTGGTCTTTGAGTCTGCACAAGGCTAAAGACAAACAGAAGGTCCATTTTAAGGTGATTTCCCCACCGGAGGAACAAGTGCATTGTAAGCACTGCTCTCAGTCCAGCATCTATCTCTTAACAAGATAGTCTGTGAGGAGCAACTTCACTGGGGCTTATCTAATACCCCGTTCATATTGCCAAAAAAAGGCTGATTTCGGCGGCTTCCAGCGCCGGCTTTGCCTGCAGCTTTTTTGGCCGCAGGCAATCTGAACGCAGCATAAAGGTGCACATAAAAAGGCATGCAGGAAGCAACCCGTATGTGTGAGTGCAGAACATGAACAGGATGGTCGAAAATTTCCCATGGCAACCAATTGGTTCTCATTTCCCTAATACATACTAGAGAATGTCCGTTACAATCTGATTGGTTGCTATGAGCAATAGCACCACTTTTCCATTCTCACAGTTTAGTAAGCATAGGCCCATGTGTTCTCATCAAAGTGTTAAAAATATGGTCAAACAGTCCTCTGTTCAGCATTACCTGAGTATTGCCACCTTAAAAAATGTTTTGGTTTATCCCCATGGTAGTGTCTGCCAGATAGATTGAATGAGAAAAGATGATTTGGTACTAATATCTTTCGCAATTATACCTAGCCAGGTCTAAATGATAGTTTAAAGCAAAATATTCTTCTTTCATGTAAAGAATATGTCACTCCACATGAAGTTCTGAATGGCTTTGTCATGTGAAATCTGAATCTGGTACACTATTACAGATATTTAAGAGGCAAGGTGTTTTTTTTTCTCCCCAGAACATGCGAAAAGGGATTCATGATTTCCTTGAAAAATGCCAATCACGGAGTGTAGAGTGTGTGATTATGTCAGCTATTGGCACTGGTGCTGCCTTGGATATTCACAATGATGTTGCTGCTACAATAATTGGAGAGGAAATATGTAACTTTGTGATGAGGTATCCTGATACATCCATCAAGAAAATTCATATTGTGATCAAGAAGCACTTGGAAAATGAGGTTATTTTCATTGTAAGTATTCTTACATATATTATGTCACATATATTTCCAATGGAAGATTCGCTTTAGCACAGAGAATTCTCCTGATAGGCTGAATGCCTTAAAAAGTGCTTTGTTTACATTCGTTTTGAAGCAAGTAATTAATAGGTATGGTTTGTGTCCTGTAAAATCTACTTGTGTGCATGATTTTGACACACACAATATGTAGTTCTTCCACAAAACATCAGCAATATTTGTACAAACAATAATTCTCTATTAAATTTATTCTTATATAAATGGATTATACTGACATCTAGTGGTGCAAAGTTATATTGCATCATTAATGCAAAATATGCTCAAGTAAAAATTTTAAAATGTTGTCTAAAAATCAAAATGCAGCCAAAAGTTTTCCTTGTGTTGATTTGTTTTATAGACTTTCAGAGAAACACTTCTGGCAATGGATTTAGGAGATAAAATCATTTTCTGCAATGAAGCAGGAGGTAATAGTCTACCTACAAGTTGCTACATTCTCTGCTGTTTTACTAGTTTGTTTAACAATATAGTAAGTCACATGGTTTTTGCTTTTAGTTAAGTCAACCATATAGTTGACTTAATTACTATATATTTACTTGCATTTAGGAATATCTTCAAACGATAACTTTCAGTAATAAGGTAATTTAATTAAATTTAAGTAATAAGCTAATTGGCACTCTAATTTGGCCTACAAAACGGTGTGATTCAGTGTGTGATCCAGAACTAGTCCCTATTCAGGCACTAAAGTAAATACCAACCAACCTTCCTGAGATTTTTTCCAGCACACTAAACCTATATTTGTGCAATCTAACTGCCACGACAAAGATGAACGTCTCATACGTAACTTAAAACTCCTTTGAATGTAAAATGACAGTGGTGTGCACATCTGGTACACATAGGGAGGAAATGGCCACTCTGTACATTGTTATAGCAAAGCATGCCTACTAGCCCCTTTAAGTTTGAATGTGTCTTCCCCCCTTCCCCTAGTCTGTATGTGTTTGCTTAAGTAGCACAGTAGAAAACTGTGAATATAAATAGTTTTCATTATTAATGGAAGCTCTTAAACAATTGCAAGTTTTTAAATGTCACTTTTATCATAATAAATTTACATTTGTGTGTCACTCTTATAGTTTGTTTTCCAAAGATACAAACTGGAGAGTGCATGAAAAGGAATATAGGTCGTTTATCCGTATTTGCGGTTTATGGTGACATTGTGAATGAAACCACAAATGCCATTGTGAACTCCACCAATTTCAAGAAATGGAGTAGTGATTGTAAGTATTCACTATTTGTCGCTTTAAGGAAATTAAATGCACTTCCACAATATTGTCCTTCTTAATTCATACTTTATTATTATCTACACTGCCTCCCACAGCTGTAGCTTATGCTATATTTTCAGCAACTGGAAAGGAAATTGAAAGGGAAGTTAAAGAGGAGAAAATCAGAAAAGGTAATAGCAATATTTGTGTATTTGCACTTTATTCATATATTCTCTTCCTCTGTTCCTTAAGTACAGTAGGATTCTGATCCTGTATGTATTGATTATTATTTTTGCTCACTTATTTAGACAATTTTTTTTTTGTGTATGTATTTATCAGATACATTCTAATAAAACAGGAAAAAACTGATATGGTACCAAATTCAGACATAAGAACAAACAAAATGCGTTGGCCTCCATGGCAATTTGCATTTCTATATTCTGTATGTGGGAGGGAATGCACACCACCTGTACCCCTGGCGCTAGGTTTGCCAATAACAACCAATCATATTCTAGCTCTAGCATGCAAAAAGAAAATGAGAGCGAGCATCTGAATGGTTGCCATGGGTAACATCTCCATTTTTCCATTTATTAAATGTAGCCACTGTACTCTTCTCGCATGTACAGATGCAGAACCCTACCTTAAATTATCTGCACATGGAAGACCCATATGACCTTACCGTATGTTAAAAGAACCAAGAAAAAGAGATTCTAGTGCTCAACTAATATCACCTAAACAGTGCCCTCCTGCAATCTGTGCAAAAAGGCCAAATAGAAGAAAAATATATAGACATATTGGAGTGCTTTAAATTTAAGTCAAATACAATTTATTAACCCCTTTGTGACGCAGCCTATTTGGTCCCTAATGACCAAGCCCTATTTTACACATTTGACATGTTACACTTTATGTGGTAATAACTTTTTAAT
>JABWIB010000379.1:22394-35570 GCA_016617825.1 Platyplectrum ornatum
ATAGAAAGCCACTCATACAGCACTGAAAGCATGTTTGCCCATTCATAAAAATGGAAGCTACAACAGTCACTAATACATATCCCACTCTGTATTGCAACTACAAACCACTCTCCCGAACTCAGCAAGTTAAAAACACTTCTGATGAAATTGCCCAGCCAAAATTTAATTATGTTAATCACACATAAATATTATGTGCCATAAATTGCACTCCATTAACAATAATTACTAGTAACCAGACTTCAAATTGGGCATGATGATTTCATTATAAGAATTCGTCATGACGAATTTACTGAAATTTACTGAAATTCGTCAGTGTATCCGTCAGTTTAGTGCAATATCACCTGACGAATACCCGTTTTTCGTCATTGGGATATCGTCAGCATTCGTCAGCCATTACAATTCGTCAATAAAATTCGTCATTTACTGAATACTATACATCACCAGTCATTGACGAATTTTGATCACTGACGAAAAGAAATCTCTGCAGAATTCGTCAGTTAGTGAATTCCCCCCAAGGAGTGAATGCAGGAGTATGGAAGGTGAAAGGGAGACCAGGAGCAAGAACAAGTGACTGAAAACAGATAAACAAGGTTAGGAGAGACTGGGGAATAAGACAAGGCTGGATGCAGATAAGGGACAATGGGAGTTGGCAAGGGAGAGATGAGACTAGGCTAACTGTAGGGGAAACAAAGTGGAGCAGGAGATAAATACATAGAAAGTGCTTTAATCGACGATAGAACGGGGTGGTGAGGAGACCCAGGTGGAGCCTCCAGCTATGTCACCAGGAGCACAGTGGAGCAGGAATAAGGAGATACCAGCTGGGCCTCATACCAGTGCTATGTGATGTTTATGAATATATCTTATGTGTTTGTATTCTCCCCTGGGCCCTGTAGCATTTACTCTGCATCCAGTGACATTACTTTATAATTAAAAGCTATATACAGTTGGGAATTTGTAAAGCTAATTTCTTCCACTTGTCCTGCATTAAGTAAAAGCTAGAATGTTTCTGCCATTTATGTAAGATAGGCAAGTTATTTTATCCATTAATAATATGATATTGTAGTTCATGCTGTCACAATATAAGACATTGGAATAGAGCAATGTTATCTTTAAGGTTTTATTATGATATGCGTGAGCTATTATGAAACAACTGGCTCATTCAACAAAAGCATTGCCAAAACAGTATAGTTGACAGTAATAATATGAACATAGTAACTGTTACTCTCTAAACTCAACACTATAGAAAACTAAGAAAAGTGTTGACAACTGCCATTTTAAGGATCTCTATGACAGTTTAATAGAAAATACATTTTAACTAAAAACAGTTTTTTAGCCCTGCTATAGTCACATGTAGTAAATCATTCAAAGGGATAACAAAAAGTGTTACAAAGTACCATGGTTACAAGTGTGCAATTAGATAGACAGTTATGACCTATTCTATTATGTTTTATAAAAAAAACTAAATAGTTATATGAAAAAATCTCATTTAAAAGTCTGCAAAAAGATGATGTTAATGGGTCGATCTGGTCTTATATTTAGGGTGGCGTTTAATAGTGAGCTTTTTGTGTGCATTTTAAGTTTAAACATGTGAACTCATCACTCTTTTATTTATCGGGATCCATGAGATCTTGAAAATTGTTTATTGTACAGATGTGACACTTAATAATGTTATGATAATGTTTCTAAAATACCGCCATGTCAGTAGCTCTGAAAAGTTGCAGTTCCAACGGTAACAGCTATATGACATATCAATGTACAATATAACCATAGTCAATGTCAGGACAACCTATCACTGCAAAGCATTAATGCAGCCTTTGACACATTTAGAAAACTCTACATGCGGCCGAGCCGGCATGCAAACCATAACATGGCGGTATTTTAGAAAGGTTAGAATGTGTCACATCTGTATCTGTCTATATCATACCCATAATATATGTCTAATATATCTCACATGTACCTATGCAGTGTGCTATGTCCTCATCCCTAATATATTACATCGGTTGAAAGAAGTAAGAACTTCTTATTACATGAGTACACAAACTCTCTGCAACTGCATGACATTGTTTGTGATAAGGGAATGCTGTCTTTTAAGTGTTGATATGAACATAAGACTAGAGAGTTGATCTTGAACTATCCTGAGTTTGAATTGACTAGAACTAAGGCTCCATTTACCAAGCCACTTTGATTTCATGTGATAAAGATATCATATAAGGATTAATCCCTTGCTCATGGAGTGGTTTTATGGCATCGCAGAGTGCACAGAGTGAGACTGTATGTCCAGTGTCATGTTAGTGTCATGTTTCGTCTCACATTCAGTGTCACTATACATGAAATTAACGTCCTGGTCCTTGCACTTGGTTTATTTTGGGATTGGGAAGCATTGATGAAATTGTTGCATGTAGTATTTTTGTAGTGCATTCCAGTTCACAATGTAAAACAAGGGACAAGACCAGCCCAGCAGACAGATCAAGTGTGTACATGAAACCATCCAACTTCTGCACACGGAAATGGGGGAGTAGACAGGGACCTGGATCTGGTCAGAGGATTGGAAACAATGTGAAAGTTAAAAGTAGATGACCTACAGAAAAGTTATATGGTAAATGGTAGATAAAAGAAATGAGAAAACAAGGAGAACTCAAGAGGATGGTAGAGAGAAGTACACATGATATATCCATTGAAAGTGACAGATAAATAAAAACAATGTCTGGGATCTAATATCAGAAGAGACAAATAGGAAATGGAAAAATGATGTATAGATTCTAAACCAATGCTAGTGGAGAATAATATATAAAAAGTGAAGTAAGGTTGAGAAAGTAAAACAGAGAAGTGTGCCCAAGTCTGCTCTTGTGTTACACTACTAAATGTTCCCCAGCTGATCCCCCCTGTTTAGCCCTATTACACTGTTTAAATATCACTTCCCCTGTGTTCTAATTAACCTAAAGCCTTAACCACCCTTCTATGCAGCTAAAAATGCAGCGGAAGGGCTTTTGTTTTGCTGCAATTTATTCTGTGCTGTTTTAGTTTGATACATCCTGCGTGGATCTTGTTGATTAATATATTTCTTATATATGTTAAAAGCTGCATTAGGTAGCAGGAGCACTCTCCTTCCGTTAAGATAATATTAGCCAGATTATAACAGTGAATTTGGTGCTGGTTAAGGAGCCAGTGAGTAAATGTAGGGTCCCATCATCTGCGGCTGGCGCACAGTAAGATCAGTTATCCCTAGGTCCATAGGTCAGAGGAACCGTAACCCTCTAAACAGGCAGTGTTGGGGTTCCGTACCTGCTGCGTGTGAGGCAGTCAGACACTCCTTCTTTCTCTCCTGTCCATTTCTCTATCAACCTTCCTTTTAGTCCTGCTCTTCTGCATCCATGAGGGAAGGGGGACTCTAGCCCTAGCAGTGCGATTTGTGGAAGCCCCAGAAGCACAGGTAAGTTCTTGTAACACCCCTCCTTTCCAGGTAATAGGATTAAAGCGTGAGTGAGTAGGTCAGACATTTCAACATCGGAAAACACAAAAATACAATACAGTGTCACATACTGTATATGACAAACTTGCTATTTCTGAATATAGAACAAAAAGGCTTTGAGTCAGTAACTTTGCTGATTGTTATCATTGTGATCCACTTTTTTGACATTGAATTAAACTGTCACAAAGTGATAAAACAACAACAAAATATTATTTCTATACAGAAATTATTTTAGCTTACCTTATAGAATAATTCCTTTAGTAGACACAACTTTAGAATATCTATCTATCTATCTATCTATCTATCTATCTATATATCTATCTATCTATTTATATACATTCTATAAATATACTTTAGTATATTATAAAAAAAAATTATAGCTAACAACTTGTTGTTGATAGTCAATCAATAATTTGCTAATATTATTCAAATAACTAAGATGGGTTACCTAACAAAATCAATCTTTTTATAATTTTGAAGCTAAAACCTATTTACAGAAACGCTGTAGTGACATTGACAAGGGAAACATGTTACTGCTGTAGAACACTGCAACAGTTCAATGCATTGTCAACCATAGAAGCTCAGAAATGAGAAAATGTCTATCATAATATGAAATCAATCTGCGCTGGTGCTTGGCTCATGGGACTTACAAAGCAGAAAAAAGAGCAGTGTGAGCCTTCAGAAGATCTCTTATTGTTATCTTAATACAAATCACAAAGTTTGACTCACTGCAGAGAAATAACAATAAATGGTGTGAAAGCACATGATTTCTGCACATAGCTCCCATGGCCATATTTAATATCATATCATATATACAATTATGTTAGCTTAGGATATAGACTTTTCAGTATATCAGAAACAACACAAATACACCGGATAAACTCATAGCTCATGGGCACCTCATAACTGAAGTTAAACCTCTTAAGCTTTTGTGGCTTTCCTTGTACTAAATGTACTATACAGTTTTTTGCATGTGAAAAATGACAATTTCAGTTAATAGTATTTAAGTAGGAATAAATGTGGCCTGATGTCAGTGTAAATAAGACTCTTGGATATGTTTTTGGTATGGTATTTATTCCTTAGAAGATGGAGGGTCCTCCTGGAGGGCAATAAAATGCTGGATTAACTGATATACTTTCCTGTATCTAACAGGAGGGGATCATACTCTATAACTAGCAGCATGGTATGGGCTGCTGGCTATATAACAGAGGGAAAGTATTACATGCTGACCAAGTTAAGACTTAAAAAAAGATTTCAATCTTTTGTAAATGTCAAGGAGGTACCACGCTGAACATAACCTTTGCATCATTGCTGAATTTGTTATTGTCCCTATAGCCATTCTTGTCATGGGAGCAACATGACGTTTCATTTCCTCCATCTTTCTGCTCCGATCTTCCCCTGAATGTTTCTTCTCAACCTCCAACTTTTCCTCTAATTGTTATATCTCTTGTTGCTTACCTCTTTCTCAACCATTATAAGAGTTATAGTTGTATTTTTAGGGCCTTACTGGTTAAAATATGTTTTTCAATCATCAGGATGGTGACACTTTCCATCATAGTTCCATCATAGACTTACTGCACATGCCCTGGAACCCAAGATGGCGCCGAAGACGGTGCCGAAGACACTGCATCGTTTAGAAGATTTCTAAATTGAACACAATATAAACAAAAGACTCAAGGCAAACGAAGAATTCATGTGCAGTAGACGTTAACTTAGGCAGCTATACCCCATTCATATAACTCTGTAATGGCGGTGCACATTACACAGAATCTCTATCTCTCTATCACATTTCCAGAATTCTCCTTCCATCCTGCAGCTCCC
This sequence comes from Platyplectrum ornatum, assembly GCA_016617825.1. Taxonomy (NCBI): domain Eukaryota; kingdom Metazoa; phylum Chordata; class Amphibia; order Anura; family Limnodynastidae; genus Platyplectrum; species Platyplectrum ornatum. The sequence goes on from JABWIB010000379.1 coordinate 27,685, forward strand.
AACTGTCACGCAGAGCTGACAGTTTACTTGAAGCCCCACCCCTTTATTCTTAAAGAGACCTCAGCGGAATTATCACCACTTACTAACTACACATAATTACTCCATTACTGTAAACGCTAAAGTAACATAAGTCATTTAACATATATATAAGCCATGGCAATTCCCACACACATTATTTTCCTTAGTATACACCCTTAGTATACACTGGGGTATCACATTTATACATGTTTGTGCACAACGTATAACAAAGTACAAAAGCGTTTTTGCTCTTTAGTAATGGACGTTTTCAGATGACAGCATTTTTATTTCTGTTATGTTCAGTAAAATTGAAGTCTACTTGTTAATTTGCTTTAGATATTTAGTGTTCCTTAATATGTATTTCCTGTTCTCCTGTGATATATGTGCTTTTTGTTTTCATTCTTCATTGGCAGACAATCTAACTTAAATTAAACCCCCTTTTGACTCTTATACTATATATAGTTCAATGGTTGTTCAATGATTAAATACCTGCAGCTACAGACCACACCATGCAAACCAAGAAGCAGAAGTGTGGACAGATGGGCTAAATTCGCTCATCTTTATTAATAAAGCTGCACTTCTGTGAAAAAAAAATGATAATGGCGCCAGATCTCTCATTGAATTAGAATGATTTACTTTCTACTTACTGTATTATATTACATATAGATAATTCACTATAGCAATTATGTGACATAACACAAGCTAAAAATATAACAAAGCAAACACAATAGTTCTTCCCCTTTTACATATATCCAGTTCCAATAACTTGAAATAATAAGTCTCAACAAAGTTCATATATAGATAATGAAGTTTTTTCAGTTATACACCCCGCAATCCTCCTCCATCTTCTCCATGATCGCCACAGAGAAGAGAAAATAAACCACCAATAGTGCAATATGTTTCAATGTCAATCACCGCTCTCTGTGATTATTATATTAATTCTTGATCATTTTGCATATCAACCAAGATAGTAATTTCTTTTCACAGGTGGCGACCTTGTTCCTCTCTGGATGCTATAAATTAAAAGAAGAATCTCCTGGTGCAGCACTGTATTATTCATTAGACTGCCCCCTTGTTTTGAGACATACTCACAAAAGACTTCTCTTGTTAGTAGACACTTCTCAAAATTCTCCTTCTTTGAACACTCCAGGAATTTCACCATTGGACCTTATGCCTCCAAATCGTTGGTCTACTCTCAGGACTTTTAGGCACAGTGCTATGTACTATAATCCTCCTCTCCATCCAATCTCAGCAACAGTGGATCTCCTATCCTTTTAGTTTATATGCTTCACTCCAATGGCTTTAATACTTTATTGAAACAATTTAAAATTAAAAAAATCCTCAGTGATAAAGCTACATACTTGCACTCCATACATTTAAAACCTGCAATGTGCCATTGCTGCATTTTTCTGACATGCAGTTTACCATTTCTCTATTACTTAAACCTGCAGTGTGCCAACACCACATTATACTCCTCAATAATTCTAATTAAACCCCCTACTTATCCACCTTTATGTGAATATATTAATTACTTAGCTTCCTCTTGATATATTAATTTCAATGACATGTGAGTTCCTCTACCTTATTAGAAATCTGTGGAGAAATTAGTTTCATTTCCTCAGATATTCTTGGGTATACTGTTTCCTCCAGTTTTTTTTCCCTTATGCCCATCTCCCATCTAATAGCTTGTACATCTCCTCCATGGTTTTTTTAAGTGAACTGATAATGGGTATACTAGATGGCATGAATATTCAATTAGATATACACAATTCATGGTGTCACAGGATACATGTTCTATCATTTTAGATTCTTCCTCAATCAGTTTCATTTTAAATTTGGTTATCTTCTTTTTATTCATTTTCACCATTCTACATACTTGGCATAAACCACATCTGTGGAATCTCTGCCTTCCCTTTCTTGGTGATCTTTTCTGCTTCTCTTTGATTAATTCCTCCCTTTTTTCTTTTTGGTGGTTTCAAAAACCTCTGTTTTTTCTTCTTTATACTCCTTTTTTAGAAGTTGCTGTTTTATTATTTCTCCTTTTTCCTTCTGTGCAATGAGTCCAAATACATATATTTAAATAATACGTGACTTAAAAAACAACAATAAAAAATACACATAAATATAAAATGTAAAAAGATTTATATATTAATATTATTATACGGAGTAAAAAGATTGGATATCACCAGAAGTTGACAATTTTATATCCTCTCAAAGGAGTGGTCGGCTCCGGTGTGGATTATGTTCAAATCTTTGTTTTAGTTGGAGACTATTAATATATAATGTCCTCAACGGCTTTGTTTGAATCACTGGAGATCCTCAGTTGAGAAGAGACTGTATCTCTCGGATAGCTTTCTACAGTCAAGTATACTCTCAAGAAGTTGTAAATCGTAATAATTTTATCAACAGGACTGTCTGCACAGCGGGGTTCACCATTCAGATGTAAACAGCTCACAATTGATGACACTAGTGGGGTGCTCGGAGAGCATCGCTCCTCGGTTCTTGTTGGATGACAGTAACTTTTATCAGGATTTTATCTCCCGGCGGCTCCTCCTCTAATGGTAGTGGTCAGGTGACGGAATAACCCGGAGGGGGTACGGTGATGGCTCTCTGGATGCAACGTGCCTCCCTCCTCCTCACTCAACAGCGGCACCTCACAATTCTGTCTGGACAGCCAAATGAGGCTTGAGAAAGTCAATTAGACGAAACGTGTCGCCTGTGTCCATCAGGTGTATATATTATGGAGTTTCATTGGACTTATGAGATTATACCTCTGCTGCTATATGATCCATAGCCATTTAACATCAGTTTGGCTATATACGGGTACATTTGCTTTAGGAGCGGACGCCCTGCTGGAGCTCATTATTGCATGTGGATCTATCAGGAGGCGGACTCTTTATCAAGCGGGACCACCAAGCTCTCCTGGGGTTGCTCGGATGTTTGGATATTGCGGTAACAATGAACTGCTATTGTAATAATATGGGAGATCTGATATATATCGATAGCTGCTATTGTCCGTTTATTGTCGGCAGCTAATACTATATTGAACGCTTTCACTACACCTATCCTGGTTCATTTTGCTGTCCGGACAGAACTGTGAGGTGCCGCTGTTGAGTGGGGAGGATGGAGGCAAGTTGTATCCAGAGAGCCATCACCGTACCCCCTCCGGGTTATTCCATCACCCGACCACTACAAATAGTGGAGGAGCCGCCGGGAAATAATCCTGATAAAAGTTACAGTCATCCAACAAGAACCGAGGAGCGACGCTCTCCGAGCACCCCACTAGTGTCATCGATTGTGAGCTGTTTACATCTGAACGGTGAACCCCGCTGTGCAGACAGTCCTGCTGATAAAATTATCCCGATTTACAACTTCTTGAGAGTATACTTGACTGTAGAAATCCAACTATACAACAGCTATCTGAGAGATACAATCTCTTCTCAACTGAGGATCTCCAGTGATTCAAACAAAGCCGTGGAGGACATTATATATTAATAGTCTCCAACTAAAACAAAGATTTGAACATAATCCACTCCAGAGCCGGCCACTCCGTTGAGAGGATATAAAATTGTCAACTTCTGGTGAGATCCAATCTTTTTACTCCGTATAGTAATATTAATATATACATCTTTTTACATTTTATATTTATGTGTATTTTTTATTGTTGTTTTTTATTTCTTTAAAGTCACGTATTATTTAAATATATGTATTTGGGATTTATTAAAATTATATGAATTTTGACAAATCGCTTTAGTGCATAATTTCATCCATTCTGATCATTATATATAAATTATCTAGCGCACAAAAAATTCCTTTTCTCTCTTGATAATAGTAAATTCTAGGGGACCTGAAACCCCTAGCTTTTGTGCAGCTTTTTAATTATTTCCAATAAGCGCTGTTAAAGGGAGTAGTGACTTTTCCGTCTTTTGGACATACATGTGTGGAATAGTCATTCACTAATATGAATTTGATTCCCTGTGTAATGAAATCTATTTTATCCTGATGGTAATCAGATTTTTCCAACACCCACTGCACGGCCTCCACTCCTGCTCCATGGCCAATGATGGTGTATAAAGAACTCACCTCGGCCATGACTAGGAATGACTCTTTTTCCCACTGAACTTTTCCAAATCACATGACAGTGGTCCATTAGAAAAGATGTTATCTCTTTCATAAATGGTCGTAGGTAGGAGTCTAGCATAAGTTATAAAGTGGTCAGTCTCTTTTAGGAAATGTCCCTAGAAGTCCCTCCAAGTCGAATTTTCAATATGTGAAAGAAAGGGAGAAGACTTTGTGTGGCTCCCAAGGACAATATATAAAGATAAAATATAGTAAACTCACAAAAGGCGGCTTGATGGAAGCACGTAGTAGATTCTCATTTCCCAGTTATCTGATTCTCCTGTAGTTCCCCAATACTCGGCAGAATTCAGACCTGGATCTATATCTCCTGCTTTCGATATCTCCAGCACATGTGGGAAAGAGAAGACATCCAACGGGCACGACCTCGTGTAACAAGGTAACTACAAGCAATAAAACGAGATAGAAAAATTCATACTCACAAACCCCTCTCTTGGGGTGTTGCCGAAAAATCCTTAGCTCGTTTCCAACGGTGATCGCCAATGGTATTCCGCTTAGAATTTTCTTACATAATCCGTACTGCCTCCCATTAAATCACATAACCAGATTCCTCAGATGATTGTAGGGGGGAAGGGCAAACAGAACCGGTCTCTGTACTGTGTACTGCTCCACTCTCATACACAGCCAACAAGGTGCCGTTAAATTAAGGTTTATTCAAAAAGATTCGCAGCAATACAAAAATGCATGAAAAGTAATAATAAAAAATACATGAAAAGTAAGTAAAAAAGGATCAATACATCATAAAAAAATCACTAATAAAAATTTGAAACTAATTGCAGTGGTGTGGTATGCTTACACTGCTTCCGCTAATACATCTGACCATACTAGATGTTGAAATATAGGGCACCGAAAACAGTCAGAGTATAGAATAGAACTTAAGCGGTACAAGTGTGCAGAAAGCTCCCAATACAATACTGCTTACTTGTGTTACATGCTTACTTTCAAGCCTTGTTTTGTGAGTACCTGAACACAAGTGTGATTGTATATACATCTGGAGCTGCACAAGGTCCCTTTCTGCTCTTTTTTGTCTTGTATATATTTGGTTGGAAGGAACCAGGAGGAGGAAGAGGAGAGGAATAGGAAGAAAGTTCGACTTGGAGGGACTTCTAGGGACATTTCCTAAAAGAGATTGACCACTTCTTTCAACACTTCACATTGGGACTAGCGCCGTTGACCACAGGTCTTTTGTATGTTGTAGCTATATCCCAGGGTGAGGGTGAGGTTGGGTGAGCCTCTGTACCTGTGAGGGCCGCTGTCCCTAGCGCTATTTAATGTGGATTTTATAGAGTTTCATAGCATAAGTTATAAGTTAGCCGTTGCTGAGTCTACTCCAGCCACAATGGGGCGTTCAGACAGGTTTCTTATATCTTTGGGCACTTTTGTAAGTGCATAGAAAATGGATCACTACTATGCTTATTGGAGAAGAAGAAAAAAATATATAAGTTTCTGCATAAAAATTTAAAAAAAGTTTATATAAATTGTTATTTTTGGTTTTGAGATTCAAATCAAAGTTCTTTCTTTTATAAACAGTAACATTTTCAAGAAAATGTTTTCTATTGCCAGCTTTGTTATAGTGTTGTTTAATTTAAACTATATGGCAGGCTATCATTTTAATATATATACAGTATATATTCCATCCACCTCATCAAGAAGTGACTACAGGTATAGAACATAATAAAATTACAGCTTGTGGAGAGAGTGGTAATGGACAGGCTTCCATTATGATATACTAGAACATCAGGGGCCTCAAAAGATTTTTTAATGGGGTGGGGGGGATGGACCATGGGGTGGGGGGGATGGACAAAGGACTGCTCTGTTTTGACCTAGTGCATATATAAACTTACCTGAGCCTTCTTCATCTTTTACTTCTCTGGTAAAAAGAGTTATAGTAGAATGCAGGTTCATTAATTGAAATAAAATATAACATATATTTTAGGACTGTTAAAAACACACGTCCAAACATAAAAAATATTTATACAGTATTTATACACAAATTCATGTCATACAGTGAATGTCATACAGTTACAATTTTTGGATAGGTGATCACATGCAGTATTTAAATTTAATGATTGATGAATGTGAAAGCATATGTGAGTCACTAAATTAAATTAAACAACAATGTATTTATTATTTACTCCATGATGTTAAACTTAATGTATACCTTAAAAAAACTTATCAAAACTCATAAGTTTAGGCTCTGTTTCCAAAATTATTTAAAACATTGTAGTTAACGATCAAGGTGTTATATTCACAAACATATGTATTACTGTATAAACATGCTTGTTAATTAAAAACTATGGACATTCATTATTTTTCCATTTTTAATAATAACAATATTATGTGTTTGGATAAAATTATTTTTAGCTTGTTTATACTATTTTACTGTGTTGCTTTTAAGACTGTAGAAATGTAATAATTGGTAGCACTTGATGAACCTTTGACTCACATTAGTCTTTATCCTTATCATTATTTAGAAACATTTCTACTCAGTACAATTTCCCTAGAAAACTGGAGTGTTATATAGTCTTGTGCAGATAGGCACAGTGCAGATACATATATATATATGTGTGTATATGGTACTTCTCCCACTGATGTAATTTGAAATTACTAATTTCCATTGACTTCTATTATATTCAGTGTTTCCATACCACCATTTTTAAATTTCCACTTTGACTTCTGTGTATGTATATATATATATATATATATATATATATAAAAATCCAGGGCTCGAAGTGGGGTTTGTAAGGTGGCGGTATGGCGCTAAGCCCCGTCCCTTACACAAACCCCGCCCCCTCTGGACCCGCAACTTAATTTCCCCCCTCCAGTGCTGATGGGGCGAAGCTTAGAAAAGGGGTGTGGTTTAGCAGGAGAAGTAGTATGCCATACCGGTATATACCGGCCCACTTCGAGCCCTGTATAAATCCATAAGTCACATCCATGACTAAGGCCAGCAGGTCAGCACTCAAAATCGGGGAGACAGACTCCACACAGATAAAGTCTTAAAGATGTTAAAACTTCAAAACAGTGGAAACAGAAAAAAATTGCAGAGACAATACATATATATAACACTTGATACCTGTGACAGAATAATTGCTTAACAGTGCTATTAATATTATTATGATGATGATGATGATGATGATGATTATTATAATTATTAATAAACATAATGTTTCCAATTTTTATCATTCACGACATAGAGCATGATTCAGATATTCATGTCATTTTTCATGCAATAGGTGTGAAAAACTAACTTAATTTAAAGTGCACAAGCGCCTTTTCAAAGTTATTGGAGGATACAGAGTTTATATATATATTGTTAATCTGTCTGTGGGCAGGACAGGCTAGTGTGCATACTTTCAGAGGTATGTAAATTACACTGTAAGTACTTGGTTCAGACCTCAGGTACTATCCAGCTTTTCACACTGCTCTCGTTGTAAGAAAGGGACGGTGTGAAAAGCCTAAGGTAGGAGTGGAGTACATTTCTGTACACACAAGTTAAGTGATCTGCATATAGCAAAGCACTGAATTTGAATTCTTGCATGTCCTGCGTTTGGAGACTATAATTATTCTTTTTTTATCATCCATTCTTGTTATGATAAGATAGTAGAAATAACACAGTGGCCTAAATTCACTAAGTAGGGAATTTACTGGGGAATTGAAAAGTGGGGAAGTTGCCCATAGCAACCAATCAGATTTGAGCTTTCCGTTTCATTTTACATACTGGAGAATGT
>JABWIB010000379.1:40175-58070 GCA_016617825.1 Platyplectrum ornatum
AAAAAAAAAAAAAAAAAAAAAAAAAGCTTAGTTATTGCATCAAAATGTTTTAAAGTTCAGTTTTAAAAGTTTTCACTGAAAACTGAGTCATATGGCAGTTCAGGGTTTTATACGGGCTTAATAAATATTAGAATAACTCAGTGATTAGGGCATCTGAAGATAATTTAGTTTTTCTTCAAGTGACCACTTCTTAAAATAAAGAATTTAAATTCATTAACCAGTGAGCACTGACTGAACACCCTGATGCTGGAACATGTCATAAAATGTCATAAGTAGATGAGCCTGCCAACATATCTTTGCTCTGGCTTAGAAAGTAAAGGTCTGATTATATTTACTTGTTTATTTATAGTAGTTGTCTTTACATATAGAATATATGATCACATTACATGTATTAACAAGTAAAATCGCAAGGCTGATGTCCGAAAGTTTACGTTGTCTTATAGAATATAATGACATGTAGCCTTGAAATTGAGCTTGACTTAATAAGAATTGTTATCTAAAGGCAGCTGGCTTGTCTCTCTGGGACCTAGAACTATTTGCGAGCTTCATGGAACTATAAATGGAAACTAGTGTTAACAAGAAGTTATCTGTAGGACACTCTTGTAGTAGAGCAGCATGAAAAGAACTGTGATAACCAACAAGAAACAAGATGGGTTTATTGCACTAAGGATTTACTAATGGAAATGGATTTCGCAAGACACAAAAGTGAAGTTTTATCAAATACGCCTGTAAGAGAGAAGATTCCGGTAAGACAGATTTATATTTATTAAACCCTGTCAAGTCAGATGTTTATTGCAATGTTCAGTGGGACAATTGTAATGTAACTCATGTTGTTTAAAAAAACAAACACAGGACTGCATACACCTGCCAAGGAGTAGGATTATGTACAAGCAGGTTCATTTATTTAGCAACTACCCTGTTGATAATTGTGAAATTTCTTCAGGGGCTTGACTACAAAAAGAATTTATTTATTTAATGTTATGATTGCATGTTAACTTGCATGGATGATGTAAACATATAGGATATATATATATATATATATATATATATATATATTACAATTTTTAACATTTTCTGCTCTAATCAAAACCTTTTCACTAGAACTTCTTCTAATATAAGATCTGTGATAATAATAAAATCATACAGTTATTTTAAAAGCCAGTGCTACCTTGCAGGGACAGTTTAAAGAGAACTTATCACAGTGTTTATATGTATGTCCAGCCAAACTGTTGTGAAACATAGACTGAACTGGCATCCCCAGACACCTGCTGACAAATGTCCTAGTGTGCAATCCAGCAAGATTCCAGGGAACCATGGATATCATCTAGTGTGGCTATCACATTGGAAACCTGTATAGCAATAACAAGCATACATAATAGGCAGATTTTATTATATGTTATTTCTTTATTTATATTGCAGCATGCCCTATGAGGTGTACTAAGAATATCTACTTCTACTGACTACAGCAACAAGACAAAGTACTGTAGTTTATGTTTAGCTTTCAAGTGTTAGTTTATGTTATTATATTTAGTTTTAATGGAAGTAGAAGTTAATTAGGCTTTTATATTCTTTCTCATGTATTAAATGTCAAGTTTTCTTTATTAATAAGTGTTAAGGTATTAGATGACTCAATTCAAATTAGTGATTAAAATAAAAGTTATACTGTAATATGACACACGAACACCCGGATGACTCAGTCTCAAACTTATATGTAAAACTTTACAACTTTGATCTACGTACATTAGGCGCGCCCATTAGGGCAATTTAGGCCGACACAGGCGGGTGGCAGGCCTGGCAGAGCAGCAGGATAAAAAAAATATATAAAAAAAGTCAAAATGACATTTTAAAAAAGCCCCAATGATTAAAAACCGGGTGGCTGGACGGCCGGACAGTCTCCTCTCCACCCTCCTCGGTAGTTTAGAAACAGCGTCATTGTCATCACATCGCACCAGCGACCAGGGTGTGCGGTGCTAGGGTGCCTCAGACCTAGCACCGGCCCTGCTCTGCTTTAAAAGTTTGCAAAAACATAAATAAATGAAATGATAACAATTACATTTGCAGGAACTTAGCCACGTTACATAACCTCACTTCACTTATGCAATGGTGTAAAATAGACCAGTACTCTCAATCAATATTAAATTGACAACATTTAGTCTATCTGAAACGTAGTGTGAAAGTCCATTAGGTAGTAGTATAGAGCTTGTTAGCTTAAGAAAAGCAGTATGAAATATATTATATTCTGTGCTTCAATAATAGGCAGGGGAATCAGAACTTATTTAAGTTCAGGGTTCACAATAAAAATGTTTGTGCTTCCTGTGTTCTTTTCTTCCTATCCACCTCAACTCATAAATAAAACTTTTAATTCATAGATAGCGTAATGAAAACATAAGAAAACATTACAATATATTACAAAGTAATATTGCTTCAAATGCCCATATGATAGTTTGGACTCAGGCATTAATAAAGAGCTTTATCCTTGGTCATATAGAGCCACATTATATTTATAATTTACCATTTGTTTTTCCATCAGTTCTGACACTCTGATAATAGGTAGGTCAGGACAGTGCATCGCAAGAGTGTGTTTTGCTATAGAGTAACTTTGTCTGGTAGAGACTTTCCAGTGTTGGTGCTCCACTTCCTTTCATGCTGTATGACAGGCAGCGATATAGCAGCATTCAGAAGCTGGGACTGGCTTGTCAGAGTCACTTGGGAGTCACTTCCCATGCCGGATGCATGCATTGCCTTTAGGGCTGCCACCTGGACGGTAAACTACCGGTCTGCCCGGTAATTTTGCCAGGAGGCCGGTGCCAGTATTTTCTTTTTGGGGTGGAAGTTCCACTTCCTAATTAATGCAGCTACAGCACCATATACACAGTGGCAGAGTCACATTATATTTTAAATTGTATTATATTATATATATTTTGCGCTGTACCTGTCACCTGTGTGTACAGCGTTGTACCTATCCTGTTAACTATATACACAGTGTTGTACCTATCCTACATACATAGCTCAGCGATGTATATATATTTACATTTTTTAAGATCCTGGCTGCTGGGCTGAAGAAGGTTGCGAAATTATCCCCTTCCCAAGCCACACCCCCAAAGCTACACCCCCTTTTATTACCATGGCCGGTATTTTTTGGTGAGGAAGGTGGCAACCCTAATTGCCTTTGCCATATTGAGCACTAACTACACTCTATGGCAGCTAGCCAGGAAATGTCTGTGACCATTGCTTTACACACTGTCTGTAGCTTCTTGTAGACAATGGTGCTGATGTGGATTTAGCTGCTGCTCTACCATAAAGAGCTTTATGAGGTTTAGGGTGTGGGTATGATTATGGTTGTGAATTTGACTATAAATCTATTTTTCTATCTTTGTGCTTTAAAGAATTCCCCCAGCTGTACTACAACAATTTATTTCAGTTGTGTTCATATTTTCGAAATTAAGCATTTTCGAAATAATTTATATCCCCTCCCATGATATGCCCCATAATAATATTCCTCCTTAATTATGCTTTAATAACTAACCATAATAATGCTCTATATGCTCCATATGTTCCGTTTTAGTTCTCTTTATTTATCCCCAGCATATCTGTGCTCTTTGTACATTATGGGGGAATACATAGGTCTTTCATGGGCAGGAGCAGTGCCAGGGCTCTGGGCACCCTAGGCAAAGTTCAAAGTTGGGTGCTGAAATGTGTGACAGGTGGTGTTAAATGTCACACAGCAGTCAATGTATTATCTGTCCTTTCAGTATGCCAGTGACTTATGAGAGTTGTTGGGCCACAGCTTGGGCATATACAGGGCATATATAGTGCAGTCAAGTAATTTTCCTATAAAACATGATTTCTTAGAATAAATGATCATTTTCACGGATGTAGTGGACGTCACTTTAATAAGTTTGGGACTATTGAAGGATCAAGAATGAACCATAAGTTAATATGCATCTACAGTCATGTGGGAATGAAAGCCAAGGGTGCTAAGAAGTGATGTATTTCTGGCATCTTTCACATCCTTTTGCCAAGTATTTCATTTAGAACATCATTTCCCAGTCGTCACATAGAGCCAGGGTCGGCGCTAGGTCTGGGGGCGCCCTAGGCAGACCTAGCGCCGCGCCCCCTTTAAAACGTAGTGACGTCATTACGTCACGTTGCGGCGCCCCGTTATGACGTCACGCCGCTTTAAAAAACACCGTGGAGGGCGGCGGAGTGGTCCCGTCCACCCTCCCGGTAATAAATTAACACTTTTTCTTTTTTTATATATAATTTTTTTTCCCCCCCGCCTCGCTGCCGCCCCTCCCCTGGCCGGCCGCCCTAGGCGAAGGCCTGACTTTGCCTAATGGGCGCGCCGGCCCTGCATAGAGCTGCTTCATTTCCACACCTAAGATGCCCCTCATGCAGATTACAAATTTGCTGTATTTACTTACCTCCCCAGCAGTTCAACATGGTTTTGCCCACTCGTAACTGTATGCCTGTACATCCAATAGTATGTAAGTGTGGATCCAGTCCTATGTCCCTAAGATCCTGAAGGCACCATTATTGCTCAGTAATTAGGTTTTATATGTGTGGAGTTTGTATTTTATTCTGTGTCTGCATGGGTATCCTCCCACATTCAAAAAAATGCTTTGTCAGCCAGCTCTGAAAGCCGTCAGGTGGTTGCTTTGTACGGGTGCACATGCCGATCAGCAGATCAGCTCATGTGTGGCCGCACTGTCACTTCAGCCCCGCCCACAACTTGAAGTGACATCACAAGCCTGTGACGCCGCTTCCAGTCAACAGGGAAGTAATCACATTCAACTGCTGCCTACTATATATATTTTTATCTAAAAAATTATAAAAACCATGTTGAATTGCAGGGGAGGTAAAATGAATGTCAGTGTTTGCATGCAGGGAGAATGCTTTATTTTTGCATGTTGCACACAGATACTGACCAGCGTTGCTGTTACACTGTTATTAGACTTGTGCTGGAAACATCATCTCTCAAATCTAATACTGATTGCAACTAATTTAATTTTACCTCCTCTGCAATTCAACAATGGATTTTCCCATGAGAGTGTAAGTCATGAGAGTGTATGTCATGAGTGTAAATCTGAATCTGGCCCTCAATGTTTAAAACAAATAACTTGTTGGAAAGCTGCGCCTTCCCACAACTCCAATCAAACAACACAATTCATAGGATTCTTACAGAAACAATGTATTATTCCTTCTCAGGGCTGGAAGTGGGGGTGTATACGGGGGTATGCCATACTGTCACTTCTCCCATTGATGTAGTTGAAATACTACAAATCTCCATTGACTTCCATTATATTAATTGTTTCCATACTGTCACTTCTGAATGTCCATACCGCCACTTCTAAATTTCCACTTCGACCACTGTTCCTTCTACAATAAAAGTCTACTTTCTCATCTCATACTTTCTTTTTTCATCCACAGTTCTCTCGTAGCGGTTTCTTATATCAAAGGGAAACAACAGAAAGAATCTATAGCATAATACTGTTATGAATATGCACCCACAAGAGCACGTTGTACAACAGATGATATTAGCCCTCCCAAAAGAGGACGTCTTGCACAATAGCAGATATTAACCCTCCTGGTCAGCAGAATGTGTACTCACTCCCCAACGCGTTTCAACACGCTTAGAGTCTTTCTCAAGGTGAAAGTTGAAGACCAGAGGAGGATCCCTTTGAAGTAACACAGCCCAGGTTGATTAACTGTAGAAAACCAAGCTGCCAATCTGCAATTACATTCCACACTTTTTGTAAAAGATTTGAATGAATAGCAGTAATAGCACTATGTGCCATTATATGACTTAATGCTGAGTACTGGTGGAGGAAAGACGCATACAGCAGGAGCCACATGTGAGAGAATTGCTGTGTAGCTGGTCCATTTGGGAGGATAAATATCTGCTATTTTTCAAGACATTTGCCTGTTAGTGCAATTATGGCCTTAATGTTGGTCGTGCTGATTTAAACATCATTACACTGTGGATATTTTTCTTTTGAATGATTTAATGTCATATATCAATGCAGAAAAGCTACCTGTGGATCATCATTACACATTCTGCAGACCAGGAGGGTTAAAATCTGCTGGTGTACCAGACATCCTCTTGTGAGTGCATATTATTCCTCAATCACAATACAGTATTATGCTATGGATTTTTCAGCTTTTTCCCTTTTAATATAAAACCTCAATATGTGAAAAATGTGAATGAGAAAAGAAACTACACAACAGATGAGAAGATAGACTTTTATTGTAGAAAGAATAATACATTGCTTTTGTAAAAATCGTACAGATTTTGTTTTTTGTATGGGGTTGGGTGAGGTGCTATTTTCCAATAGGTTATTTCTTTTATGCTTTGATCGTACCTTTGATTAGTGGTGTTCCACTTATACTATGGTGACACTATCCTGTAGGCACCATTTGTTTATCCTCTGACCACACATTGATGATAATCTCCCCAGTCATTTGTATGCTTTGGGGTATATTTACTAAGCGATGAGATTGCAGTGAGATTGAAAAGTGGGGATGTTGCCCATAGCAAATCAGATTTCAGTTCACATTCTCCAGTGTGTAAAATGAGACTCAGAGCTTTAATCTGATTGGTTGCTATGGGCAACATCCCCAATTTCCAATCTCACTGCAGTCTCACCGCTTAGTAAATTTACCCCTTTGTCTTCCATCACTGAGTATTACCAGCACAATTTTTGTCTCAGTATTAGCATCACTTCACAGCTCTACCCCTACTATTTCAAATGTGACCTATTCTTCTATAGCAGTGCCAAGGAAATATACAACTGACATGCTCCCTTGTTCAGCTGGTGTTTACTACTGCCGATAAATCTAAAGTCTTCAAGGCTGCTCATGAGAAGCAGAAATAGTACATTTTTAATGTCTATAAAATTTTCTAAGGGCACAGTTTTACATAAATATATATTGCCTTTATAGTCCACAATACGATTCTATTAATATTGCTCAGTCTCCCTGTGGTTTCATGCAGAGTGTGTTCAAAGCAAAAAATCATCTAATTCAGGAAAGTGCATTTGTAAATCTAAGGCTGTACATGTAATATTAATGCTTACGTGGAAAATCAGCAATATTTATGACCGTATAGAGAGTAATTATAATTGAGGAACAGTTGCGTATTTAAAAGTGAGAGATGGTAAAAATTAGGATCATGCTTTGAAACTTGCAGTTCTATAAAAAAAATATAGCGCTACATGAAATGTTGGAGAAGTCAGGTATTAATAGAATAAAAATGGAGTCATGCTATCATTGGCTATAGCAGTTGATTTTGTTACAACTCTTTAAACAATATATTTAAATAAAAATGATTATGGCTTGCATCCAGACTTCCAAAGGGGGGGTCACATGGATAGGAAAATGTCTGAATTTTTAGCTTTCATACACACACAGGACCTCATCCAGAGTTTGCGCAACATAAATGTAAAGTGTGTCTGATTCAGAGCTGTGTTGTTTCACGGAGCAAAGGAACTCTGGATTGGCTGTGTATTTTCATTTTCTAGGAAACCCTATTCTATATTTTACATTGTGTATGGAAGAAATGTTTGTAATTTTTATGTTTTTTAAGGGATTGTTTATGTGTTAACCTCTGGATCAACCGGAGTCTCATAGCCTCAAACCCACAATTCTTACCATATTAGCTATTATACTTCTTAACGTCATTATTTCCAGTATACATAATTATCCCCCATAAAACTTATAGGCCTATATTAACTAAGCAGGGAGTTTGCTTAGAGGAGAAGTTGCCCATAGTAACCAATCATATTCAGGCTCAGTTTTATTTTATATACTGAGCACCCTGCAGTCTCCCTACGTAGTAAATTTATGCCATAGTCTCATACTGTATATTTGGGGTGACCATCTTTCGTCTGTAGGTGCAGAGTTGAGAACAGGTACAAATAGAGTCTAAACCAGAAACATTATTGTATATCCATCTATTAATTTAAACAAGTAATTATTTTTTTTATAATACTGCAACTGCTGTGGACAACATATCCACATTGCACACGATCCTGATGGTGGATAATCATGTATACATCCCTGTCATCATATGCTAATCAAACATATGTCATATAGCATGACACAGGGCTCGAAGTGGGGGGGTATATGGGGGTATGACATACCGGCACTTCTCTCACTGTTATAATGAAAAAATGTAAAATCTCCATTGACTTCCATTATATTCAGTGTTTTCATACCCCCACTTCTGAATGTCCATACCCCCACTTCTAAATTTCCACTTCGACCTCTGGCATGACATAAAACAATATTTTCAATTGTTTATTTGTAAACTGCGCTTACTTACCATAACACATTGTAAAATAAAATGCCGAAGAAAAGTTTAAGGGGTTAACAACATTAAATGTGTTTCAGCTGAATCACCCACCTCTGGATCACCCACTGCTTGCTACAGCCACACAAACTCTGGATCCAGTTTGAAGTTTGTTTATCACCTTCAACTTTACTTAAATGCCAAGTGGCATCTATGAGTAATTGGTTCATAGGCTATATGGAAATATCAGCAATAATTATTGTGGACAGCAGTATAGTACATTTCAATGACATCCTTAATTAGTGTGACTGAAGAATACATTTTCCAGTGTAAATTCTGCCAATATCAAACTGCCATCGTAAAGAAATTCGGTATGCCTTTGCCTTTATGTTAACACAATTACATATTACTTGAAACATTTAATGTAACAAACTATCAATGAAATTATACCTATTTATTTTTTATTGCTGTTAATATTATTAAGTATTACTTAATGCAAGCCTTTTTTGTAATCATGTTAGTAGACTAATTTTCTATGTAATCAGTTTTTTTACCTCCTAGAAAGTATAGTGTTTAACTTCTCATTGATTGGGATCCTATTTATTATATAGATTCTTAAATATTGGTATCTACAGTCTTCCTAATGAAGTTGATTAGCATTTTATCCACATAGTAAATGTTCATTATTACTAATTAAAATCAATAGTTACAATTTTATTTGTGGTATTATTATAGTGTTATGATATCATTTTATTGTGTGCAAATCAAAGTATTCATTTGTATTTAGGATGTGTATTGTTATCTATTTTCACTTTATATTTAATTGATTTATGAAATTCTTATGAAGAAAATAACGGAATGTAGTTAATATATGTTTGATAACCTGCCATAACAAGGTGAGCAGAACTAGTTAAGGGGAGATACCTGGCTCTGACTTGTAACTGTTGTTGGGGTGAAGTAGAGATGATGATGTGTTATGTGTAGACTAATTGGCTAATTAGCAGCTGGTCCAAGACCAGACGTGTGATTGCTTGTGTATCATGCTTGTTCCACGGTCCTAGCATCTTGTCATTGGCTAGGCCTGTCTGACATCAGGAGTATAAAAGCTGCCAAAAGTCGAAGAGATGGATAAGATCTGGAAGGTAAATACGCAACCGATGGGTTGTCAGCATGGAAGTGGCAATGACTCTGTCCGGGGAGGAGGTGGCAGACTTTGATGACTTTATCCCTTGGAGGCCCCTGCTTTCATGAGAGTTGCAGCGAGGACTTTTATGTTGTCTGTTCTGTTTTGTATGTGAGTCTTGAAACTACCTGCCCTTATGTCTATATTATTGTTCCCAGTACCATGTAAAGTGTCTGCAATTGAATGTGCTACACTAATAAGTGCCTTTATGTTTTATGTTTGTGTCAGAGCGGGGGATTTCCTCTAGGAACACCAGTTCCGGTAAAATAAATGGCGTTGATCTGCAAAACCTGTTGCCCTTCCCCCCTGCACCGTTCACTGAGCAGTAAACAAATGTGGAAATGAACAAAAATAGTTAATTTCAATATAAATGAAATATGTTTGGGAATTTTTTTGTAGCAGTAAGAAACATCACAGACATAGGACTGGATACAGACTTACGCACTAACTTACGAGCGAATGGGCAACACCATGCTGTATTGCAGAAGAGTTTAATTTCATTAGTTGAAAACAGTGTAACAGTAATACTGGTCGGTATCTTTGTGCAGTTAGCAAAAGCATAGCATTCTCCCTGCATGCAAACACTAAAATTTATTTTACTTCCCCTGCAATTCAACATGGTTTTACCCACTCACTCATAAGTTCGATAGTATGTAAGTCTGGATCTGTTCCATTGTGTGAAACATTGAAAAAAGTATCATTAATAATAAAATTGAAAAATCAACTACAGTGATTACCTTTTATTAATGGTATGTGATATGAAGATGTTTGCTAATACTTGGTTTAAGTCCACCTTCATATGGAATGGAACAATAACATTCTAGGCCTCAGTATAATCAATAGTCCAATGGGTTTTTAAATCAATCATGCTCTTACTGTAGTTCATTATGCTTTGTACATATGTGTGAAATGTTACGTTTAGAATTTGTTTTAGAAATTTCTGGTATGGATTTGTTGTCTGTCTTCTTGAATACTTAATGCTGTACATTGTACAAGTTTGCATTTTCTATGAGCCTAGTCTCCCTGGGGTGCCGCAATGCTCTCATTAGGATGCCACAGAATGTTTTTTCCGATGTGGTGGCATGTTATACTTGCTACTTGTTTACTTCTTGTATAGGAGCTACACACAATTTGATGTTTAGTTATTATGCTATTTGGACTTAAAAATATGAAAAATGGGAAATTATTTTGTCCCTGAAAATATAAGGAGACCTTAAGGGCACCTCGAGCTGAGAAAGTTTGGAAACCACTTACTTAGAGGTTAAAGGACTTGGATTTGTGTGATTCAGTATTTGGATCACTGTACCTGCACCCAAGATTAAGCATTTTTATGAACCTAACAATATAGTGGTATTTTTACTTGTGAAGTCTGTCTTTCTCTTTGTATCTGTCACCTCTAAAGCAGACACCTTCATGGCCAAATCAAACGCTATGCACAAAAGAAGGAATTTTGGGTTCACAAATTTTACTGATTCATATTAGTATGTGTATATTATTATATGTGGGAATCAGACATTTCTGATTTGGTTAATGTAATCATAGGCCTCCTTCCACCATTTCTGAGTCCTCTTAAGATGTGTAGATGAAAAGGAGCAAAAGTAATGAAATGCTGGTATAGAAATAGCGGGTTCTATTATGGAACATGTAACTGAGAGATAATTGTGGATCTGACCTAGTGATGATGGTGGCGTGGTACCACTACAATGATGTTGAGGATGATTGTTTGTATCACGTCATGAACCAGTGGCAATAATTTGTGAATTAAGAAAACCATCTCCTCTGTATGGAAAGATTTGTTTCCAAATCCTGACAACAGTTATTAAGGCATCTGTGCCCAAAGTTGCAGTGTATATGTGTGTGTATATGCACCTAATGTGCCTCAGAGTTTTCTATATTATGTTAAGCTAATACTATTGCTATTATTGCTATTAAAAAGAAGAACCCCCCCCCCAAATAATTAAAAACCGGGAGGTCACCCCGATGCCCCCCTCTGTAGTTTAGAAGTGGCGCAATGGCATGACGTTGCACTGGTACGTGATGTCATGACGTCACGCCGCACGTCAATGGCTGGCGAGGGGGCACGGTGCTAGGTCTGCCTAGGGCGTACAGACCTAGAACCGGCCCTGGCTATTATATGTATATTACTATTAAATATATATATATTTGTAGTACCGGCCCTATCTCTCTGACTCCATAATTATCAGCAAGTGCCGCAAAGAAGTCATGAAAGCTCAGGGTCCAATTAAATGAAGTGCCCATACACTACACAAAATCAGATGGCAATCATTTTTATAGCTTTTGTATAAAATGTGAGAAATAATATTTCTCAGTAAACACATAAAAACTACATAGAGAATATAGAACAATATAACAATCAAAATATATTTAGAACAATTTTCTTTTCATGTTTTTGTCAAAGCAATTCAATGACATCACTTGACATGAGGTTTTATACATAACATTTCAGTTAATAAAAGAATAGTGATATTAGCAGAATATGTAATTGAACCTTGAAGCCGCAATTGTTAGATGGTGTTACAAAGTTTGTTCTAAATATAGGAGGTAAATGATAAATGCAATATTGTAATACTAAATGACTCAATGATTTACACTACATGAATGGTGAAAAACATATTTCTGCCACTGAGAAATGTCACATAAAAGGGGGAAAATGTATGAGGGCTTTTATAGAAAAATATATGTAATATTCTTCCAGGAATATTTGCATTACAGGTAGTTAATACAGCAAAATATTTTAAAATTAAATTCAATATAAATTGTTAAATCAAGTAAATTAATAATAACTGTGCAAGTAGAACCCTTGATAAGCCATCATTTTAATTCGAAAGTAAAAACAAATAGTTTTAGTAGATTTTACACAATCGTGTAGTGTTATTTCAAACTTTCAGGAAAAATGTAAGTAAGCCCTGCTTTTCAGAAATCTATCTGTGCACGTGGGTATAGCTCAGCAACTGCAGATCTACTGTATTGCTTCAGTCCTGATTGCAGTGATTGCATATGTGTATGCCTGGTCCTAAACAAAAAGCTAAACAAAAAGTTCATTTAAAATAAAAATGATATGGACCTCTAAAATATAAAGATACTGCAGCATTTCAATATGAGTATTCACATGACATTGGTCTGGTCTTATAATACATGTTTACATCATTCTCCTATATATTCATTTGTTGGACTCAATCTTGGGTAAAGCTTTGCACCCATATTTAGAACCAGATCCATACTCCCCCATTACTCCTAAATTATATATGGGGTGTTTTACAACATCTGCCTAATCCCAGGAAGGGGGGCTGGAATTGGCATTCAGATTATAGTGTGAGGGTTGTGGTAGTCTGTTCCCCATGAACCTGCTTTCACATAGAAATGAGCAGAGATCTTAAGAAGATGGGAGTAGCAGGGACTGCGGACTGTCAGACATCCATGTGATCAGAGTATACAAAGAGGTCTGGATCCAGTCTATTAACATTATTAAGTTGTTGTTATCTATGCCTATGATTATTTTTACATTTTACCCCCTTCCCATCCCACTCCTAGGGGAATCAACACTAATATTGGTTGTTTATGATTATTCTTAAGTGTCACCCCCTCCCACCCCCAACCTTAGCAGTGCTAGGGATGTCTTATTACCACAGCTTTACCACATTGTCAGTTGTTTGGTGTAAATAGGCTAAACCTGGGCTTTCGGGACTGTCACCAATCAGCTTAGCGACACTGAAAACTATGGATTTGACACTAATGTCTGTCATTTTGAGCATTTTGTTTTTCACTGCTTGTAACCTGCCATGCTAATGAGAGCTGAACTTGGACAGAAAAGGCATCAGGAGCATCACTATTCATCTGAGCAACTCTAAAAACTATAAATATCGGTGGGCTTTGATTATTTTTATGTGTCCATCCTTTCCACCCCTACCCCTAGGGTTGTTTTACTACCACAATATTTTTTCCATATTGTAAGTAATATGTTTGTTATGTTGGAACATACACACACACACACACACATACACACATACACACATACATCCATTTACATATAGATATGATTGTTAAGAAGAACTAAGATTATTGCCATTGAGTTTCTAATAAATACACATCTGGTAAAAGTAAGAACCTGTAGGAACATTCATCTTTTACAGTTTTCTTTCCACTCCCACTAAGATAAAGAGGTTTCAAGTGGATGATATGCTCCCTACGCTCCGTCTCTGTAGTAAACAGCAAATGTAATTTCTTATTACACTTGTTTTTGTTCTTTTTTGTTTTTTGTTCTTAACATTGACAACCTGTTCTATGCATCTCCAATTATTCACCAGCTCACTACATGAATTAGCTCTGTTTGCATTATGTAAGCTTAGAAAACTGTAGTAACATGCATTGCAGCCGTGAAACTAGAGTCAGGCTATTTGAGATTTGTAATTCATAGGCAATCTCCATAAGGTCACCGAGTACAGTTTATTGATTTACTTATATTGATTTACTATTAACTCCCAATTTGCTATTCACATTTTTCCTAAATGTAAATGGTCACAGTCCTACAGTATATGTAAATATTTTGCCAGCATTCCAATTTGTTTCTTTAATGTGTGTCTGGAAATGATTAATTGTTCCATAGCATAAATATTTTTGCACATGTACTGATGATTTACTCGGCACATATGAATTAAATGATTGTTACAGCCCTGAATATTTATAAATAAATAAATATATATATATATATATATATATATATATATATATATATATGTGTGTGTGTATATATATATATATATATATATATATATATATATATATATATACACATACACTCTCCACAGATTCGGCACTCTATATTTTCATAAACGGTTCAAATATTCTACCAAAAACATATACTCAATATGGGTGCCGGGAATCGTCTGGAACAGTATCCCAACTCCTGCATATAGTAGTCAGCATGCGCGGCACCCCAAAGAAACCTCCACTCCCAGTGAGTCCAACATTTCCGTTTTATTGGTTAAACTTTCATCAGGAACAATCCTCAGAAGAAAGTTTTACCAATGAAACGGAAATATTGGGAGTGGAGGTTTCTTTGGAGTGCTGCTATCGATCAAATTACATAATCATGTTCAGTAGACATTTCAGTTTTAATGATAAAACTTTCATCAGGGCCCTGAACACGACGTTTCAATTGGTAATTGGACAGGGTTACGTAGCGCCAATGATGTAGTCACAATTTAGATAGTAGACAAATAGTGTTGATAGCAGATCATCCATTCTCGTGCATCTAAAGAGAAAAGAAGCAACACAATAGTGTGATATTGTTTTAAAATAAGATCTAGAAAGAGTATGAATGCCACAAGAAATAGAAAAATCTGAGAAATTTGAGATAAAGGGTGCTCCAAGGGTATTAATATAAACACCCCTGTTAGGAAATTTTGGTTTGTTTATTCTTTATACCAGGCACATCAAAGTATATAGCTTATTAGTCCTAGGGCTTGCTTCACTTGTCCTCGTGTATGTGATGAAAACAAAGAGAGAAAATAAAACGTCCAGCAATAGTGTCATATATAAAATTTGATCTTTACTAGTATATGGTTAAAAACATGTGTACCAGATAAAAGAAATATAATAGCATTGATACCCAAAACGGGGTGCCTCAACTGGTCTTACAGTCCTCTTCCTCCAAGTGTCCATGCGCGGGTTCCACTTCCACAGTGGATAACGCAGATGGCAGCGGGTGGTGATGAAGGGGTTAAGTTGAATCACTCTGCTGAGCCCAATAGATAAGTAAAAGAACCAGGTCCAAGGCCCAGCGCGTTTCATCTTGTAACTAATTAGTTACATCCGACTTCATATATTTAGACATATATATCAATATATGATTTTAAAGAAAAACGTTACTACTACACAGTGCTCAGTAATGTTTTTGGGGCACTCTGTGTCCCTGTTTCCCCCTTGGTCTGATGAACTGTATTCCCTTTTTTAGTATTTTCAGTAATTATTTCTATGTATATGGCAGCATAATTGCGCTATGATTCAATATTCATTATGTTTTGACAGTTCCATTAAAATGAATTTACATTTCATTTTTATAGGAAACATATATTACCATAAATATACAGTCATTTGTGGCATTGTTAATAATATTACGCAGGTCATGAATTAACCATTTTCTATATTACTGATGATTCAATGTCAATTAGACTAGAAACCTTTTTTTGATTTCTGTGCTGCAAGGAAGGTTTCAAGTAGTAAACTTGCAATCCTGACTTAACCTGTTAGTGCTAAATGATTACCAGGTTTCCCTTATCGACTTTTATCTATCCATCAGGGTTGTCGAGCTGACACCTGTCAGATAGAATAATGTAATGCCAACACAATAACCCTAACCCTAACCTTAACCCCTTTACAGAATGGGAAGAAATACTCTCGAAGGAGTCAGCTCCAGCAGCAGTAGGCAGAACAGAGGTGACGG
The DNA here is from genome assembly GCA_016617825.1 of Platyplectrum ornatum. Classification (NCBI taxonomy): domain Eukaryota; kingdom Metazoa; phylum Chordata; class Amphibia; order Anura; family Limnodynastidae; genus Platyplectrum; species Platyplectrum ornatum. The sequence continues at coordinate 56,112 of JABWIB010000379.1, forward strand.
CAGTGGTTAGGAGAGCAGGCCTCAGAAGACAAAAATACAGAGCTAAGGGAATGGATAGGACACAGTGCAGCACAGAGAGAAGACAATAGTAGATGGAGGGGATAGAACAGAGCGAGCAAAGGGGCAGGGTGGAAGAGAAAATCAATAGACATAGCGGAGACAGTGGACATGATAGTACAGGCACAGAGAACACTAAGCTTTCAGACAAGCATTGCGACAGACAGAGGATAGTAGAAGGGACAGACATAGATGCAGGAGCAGCTCATCTATTTATATGCATAGTCAAATGAATTTATCTCTGCATTTTATGGATACCATGGGGTTTACTGTGAATCTTTAATAATCTGGAGATTCATCACAGAAACATGATTAGATGTGATATTTCATTTGGAGACCAATTATTTTGCAAAGGTGAATAAGTTGATTAGGGCAGCAAACATATCAAACATTATAATGTAGTGGGCAAGGACCAAATAGCTGGGTGTTGAAAGTTTAAGGGTTTAGTTGTCAACCCCTTTGAATAGCTAATGGGGCAGTGTTTTGACTAAACTGGATATTGCTATATTGGAGAATGTATGATGTCTACACCTGCACCTGTTTAGAGTGCACTGTTTGTCACACACAAATAACAGTGAAGTACATTTGGGATTTCGAAAGAAAAAACAGAAGACAAAACCATATCAAATCTAATTAATGTTATTCTTTGCATGCTTTAAGAATACTTTTGCTTATTACATACAGATACTGTCCAGTCATACTGTCCAGTTAGACTTGAAAGCATTACCTCTCAACTCTAATACTGTTTGCAATGGAAGAAATCTGTCTTCTCAGCAATTTTCTCCAGATGCATATTTCTTTTTCTTTTATTTTTAAACTCTGGATCTGGTGCTGTCTCTTTACAGAGATCCTATTTAGAATTATTTCAAAACTTTGTATGTATATATATATATATATATAATATATGTTTTAGGTTAAATGAACCGTATTACAGTAGGCGTTTTATACTAATGTGGATATGTACATATCGCAAGATGCATGTGAGAAAATATAGTTTACCATTTTATTGTCAACACTGTTATTCCATAGGTGATCATTTACACTGATCTAATGATAGTCATAACCCTTGCAAGTCCTTTTCCTTTTTATAACAAAGTAGTATACATACGTTTATGAGTTTATTATGATTAGGAATATTAGTAACAGTTGTAGACAAACAAGCTGTTAATGATTTTATGTGCATATTTTAATATAAGAGGTTCACCATTGTTTGGTGTAAACTGAGGATCATATGCCAGCCAGCACAAAGAGCTAAGAAGCAATTTCTCACGTCAGCAAGATGTAGTTGAATTGTATGAGATGTAAATCAGTTACAGAACACAAAGCTGTTCCAAGATAAGAAATGAATGCTTGCTGTCACATGTGGAAAGCGTGATCACAAATTTTAAAAACAGAGCACAAAAGACACAAAAACCGACTTATCCGTGTTCTGCTAGAGAATAATAAGAGCTGACACACACATGAGCGGACTGACTTTACGGTTGCCAATGTTGACAGATAAGAAATGAGCATTTAAAACCTGATGAAGGGTTGCGTGTATTTGAGCAGGCTTTTTTACTGAATGCAGCCAAGCATCCTTAATAAGTACATATCTTATTGCATCAGGGTCAAATAGATACACTAAAACTGGTGTAATTGTATATTTATTAGGTGAGAATTGCATGTAAATTGAATAAATACAGTCATGTATTACAAAAGAGTTTGTGTAGGCTCATCCGTATTGTAGACATCTGGTTCTTGCATCTGCCAAGAGGTCTGTTGATGGAAAAGTGTGTGCATAACTGTGACCAGGTCCTTAGTGTTTAACTATATATATATATATATATATATATATATATATATATATATATATATAACACCTGTCAAAGTAGGTCTTTGCCCACAATTTTTTAAATGCATCCC
>JABWIB010000379.1:60430-71952 GCA_016617825.1 Platyplectrum ornatum
ACTTTACGATACAACCTGGCTGGTACATCCATTGTATAATGATAGCACTTACCCCTTTGTATCAATCCCCAATATCCTATAGAATGTAAGCTTGCGAGCAGGGCCCTCTTCCCCACCCATTCTGTCTGTTACCACCCAGTCATGTCTTATTGATTGTTAAATTGTAAAGCGCTATGTAATCTGATGGCGCTATATAAAAACCTGTTAATAAATAAATAAAATAAATAATAAATAAATAAAAAATAAATATATAACCATTTTTTTATTTTAAATATTTATTTATATTTTCTTACATTCATATGAATGATGTATTATTAACATTATATCCTTATACTGGAGTTTCATCTGTACTCAATAATATTGACAAGGTTAATGAATCATTTTAGTCTTGCAGGAGTTGAACCACACCTGGAAAACAGACGGATGCAAGGAAAAAAGAGCTGCCTCAGCTTACAGATACTTCAGTTAGACCAATTAGATCAAATAACCAAGGGTTATTGGCTGGTCATTGGAGTTCAATCAATAAACTATTAGTTTTCTTTAGGCTGGGATACAATTAAGTGCACAAACATCTTAATGCGAGACACACATCATAAACTTTGCTTTTAATAGTGAATAGAAGATGCGCCAGTTTTATCAGTATTCTCTGTCCATACCTGTTCTTTTTAATGCCATTTCTTATTTGTTATGATGAAGTATCATCAGACGGGATGGGCCATGTGGCTCTTACCTGCCGCCACTTTGCTTCTATGTTACTAACTACTCCCTTGTTTGTTTCACCCATAGATGGCGCATATTATACACAGCTGCCTTCTCTGAAAGATCTATAGCTCAACTAGCAGAAATTACTAATTTGATTGCCCCTTACTGTACAGTATTTAGAACTGGGATTTTGTCATTACTGCTGTTTGCATGAAGTTATTGGATTTATATACTGTACTGATTGGCCATTTGTTTCCATTTCACTTATACGGCAGATACGGAGTAAAACTGAGCACTGTGCATGCTCAGATCATGAGCGCTCATCTCTCTGCCTGCGCATCCGACTGCTCTGCACTCTAAGTAAATGAGAAAAGGGGAGTTTATAGCCGCAGTAGCAGGGTCAGCTGTCTGCGCACCCGTAACCCACTTACACCACCTCAGATATACTGTAAGCGCAGGTGCTGACATGATTATGTGATGACTTAATAATGTTTTTACATAGAACACTGAATATACATATTTCCCCCTATGGTAGCTTATTTAAAACATTCTATGCGATAGTGACTATACTATACATCATGTTTGTCATTTGTTGATGTAGGAGTCATCAAATGTGACATAAGCAAGGAACACACTGGGACTTTTTCTGCCGATTAGCATGCAAATCCCATGAAAAACAACAGTTTAAGTTGACATCTTATCTGTATTTACTGTCTAATGATTTCTCTGAGACCCACTATAGATGGTAATGTCAATCAGGAATGTCAGTTAAGAGGTTTCCTTTGGAAGTTAAAATGAATTATTCTTTTTCTTTCTATTTTGCACACATTCCATTGCTAGTCTGAGAAGTAGCATAGGTTCTCGACTTTCCTTGAAAATGTAAGCAAGGTTGGATCCAGTGTGAACTTTATAAATGTTCCCACAGCTCCTGCACTTCTTTTCAGATGTCTCCACCATGCAAGAGACTTACACATTTTACCATTTCTACAAGGCGAGCCTTTCTAAAATCCAGCACATTTGTTTTTTTATGGTACTTGTCTTTATACTATACCAGTGGTCAAAGTGGAAATTTAGAAGTGGGGGTATAAGAACACAGAATATAATAGAAGTCAATGGAAATTTTTCAATCACATCAGTAAGAGAAGCGGTATGGCATACCCCTGTATACACCCCCACTTCCAGCCCTGTACTAAACCATACTGCTGGATGATCCTGTGTTCTTAATAACACATATTTTTTGGATTCTTTTACCAATTGCTTGAAGTTCACTCCTTGCAATGGATTCTAAATATTTCCAAATCTAGCGGGGTGTTCTGTTTTTAATTTTGATCCCGACGATACCTGACGATACCCCCAATCACACTGATCTCTTCACATGTTTAGTCAGTAACACTGTGCTCTAGCACGGAAACATGGAAAACATGGACTGCTATTAGTTTACTGGGAACCATGGTTAGGAAAACATCTTGGCCTAAATTCACTAAGCAGGGATTTTGCTGGGGAATTGAAAAGTGGGGATGTTGCCCATAGCAACCAATCAGATTCAAGCTCACATTCTCCAGTATGTAAAATGAAACTGAGAGCTTGAATCTGATTGGTTGCTATGGGCAATATCCCCACTTTTCAATTCACCAGCAAAATCCCTGCTTAGTGAATTTAGGCCCTTAAGTGTAAAGTTTTGTAAACTGAATAGATCGTAGTACTGCATTCTTTCATCTCAATTTGACTTCTCAGTAGGTGAAATTTACTGGTTTCATCATCCAAACTTATTTTTCATATTCCCATCAATGTAATAGTTTGACAGCCAAACCCTTTCATTCAAACATAGAAACTATTTGAAACTATCAATGAAATCCTGTTCAGACCAATTTCTGAGTCAGTTTACATTGTTTTGTAGGCAGTAGAAGTAAATTCCAAACTAAAGTAAAATAGTTTTTGTGATCCATATATGTAATGTAGGACAAAAACCTCTGTTTAATATGATCATATGAATTCATTTGCAAGTCTTATCTTCTTTGATTATTTGCCACTAATAACTTCGAACAATTCTCTGCAATAGGCACAACGCTGGAAGTATCAAGATGTTGCAAAAGCATCACAGTATTGTTAGTCCCATTATGAACTTTCGTATAATAACATTTTAGTTTACCACCCACTGCCATACTTAATAAGTAGTATATGGCGTAAGAAGTCTGCATGAAATGTTTAATTAGTCTGATGGGTTTTTTTTTTTTGCTGCGGAAAAAATACTCTCAAGTAGTTTAATGTCCTCACACAGTTAGGAATGAATCCACATAAAGGCCATTATATGAGCTGGGGGTAAAAGGACACACACAGGTGTTATTAAAATTTATGCTGACAAAACGATATAGACTGCTCTGCGCTTACATGGAAGACCCTTCTGGACTGCGCACAGTGCGACCATTCTGCAAATACAAATAGAATACCAGCTTCCAGTGCATGGGGAATACTTGTTTTTTATTAGGATCTGGTTTGGTGCACCGCCCTCCCCTACTGGCACCTTTGACTAGTGTTACATTATAACTGCAGCATAATCTTACACAGTGCTTTATCTGTCTATCTTAACATTAATACTCTGATTATGCCCACACCACCACCAATAAATCTAAAACCATAATCATTTGTATTGTACTATGATCGCTCAGTGTTTTTGTTTGATTTAGACATTCCTCACCATATACTTGTATTTATTAAATAAATAAAAAAAATGATGCATACATCTATAATGTATTTCTTAAATAAATATAATATTTCTTATATCCTATTATTTTGCATTTAATGACAAAAAAAAATTGAAATACACTATTTTGTACTGGTACACCAGGTCCCAGCAAGAAATTAATCGCTTGGACAATCTGGTGCTCATAGTACACAGGCTCCAGCTTTCCGCAAGCTATTAAGGCAGCCTGGACTTACTGCGACCTGCAATTCATTTATAATGCTTAATACTGTTATTTATTAATGTATTTCATGGGAAGAGGGAGGGTTCCTAAATTACTTATATGTTTTTTGCTTTACTTTACTTGGAGGATTCTGTATATGGATGGAAGGAATTGAGACATGCATTGGTTTGACTAATCTCATATCTAATCTCATATCTACTTAACACAGTTATTCATCAGCTGTGTTTCCCCCCATATTTTATGTGTATTACCCAGTGAAAATTAAACAATCAATGCACCTTAGCTCACCTCAATACAGCTCACTTCCCAGTGTTTCCCCTTTTATATTCTGATTCAGTAGTCGCTGCCATTTAAATGCAGATGAATGCAAATAACATTCATCTAGCACTTTATAGCACAATGTTCTATATACTTTTATAGAATGTTGCATTTCTGTGTATTTTCCCTTGTATGACAGATACAGTACATCTACACTGAAGACCTACTTTTCATTTACTGTACTTAACACATGTGGGTGATATAAGACATGTGGTGAAATCATATTACAATTAATGCATGTTGGAGAGCAACAGACTATTAATGATTTGAGTGGGTGGAAAAGTAAATAGATGTGAACATTAATTTAAAAGTGCAAGTGCTAGTTACCTATGACAAGCCTCGTCAAATATAATGATCTTGAGTAAACAAGAACATGTAAGTACACTTTACACTTAACATTTGACTCGCATAGAATATTGTAATATGGATTAAGGTTTATTGACAATATTTCTGCACTTGTCCTTTAGCATTTTATAATTGAAGGGTTTTTGAATCAGGATGTCAATTGTCCAGGGCATCTTGCTAATACTAAATGTTATGTACATATTTTGATTTGTTTTCTTTGACTTCTATAACTAATAAGTGTAGAGTTTATTTTTATGTTTGTCATTAGAAATCGCCCATTGAAGGTGGAACACAGCCGTTGACTTTTACATTTGTGCCAGAAACGGGAAGACTTCCTTCTCAGGTTTTGCTAGAAAAGGATTCAACTTTTTTCCCTAAAATATTTGTGGATCATAAAAAAGTTGCACAAAAGGTATTACTATAAAAATCATAAAGAAATGACATGTAAATGAGTATTAAATACTAAGGTTATGAAGTATGAAGTCCTTTAACTGAAACTCCGTATAGGCCAGTGGTTCCCAAACTTTGTGCCATGGCTCCCTGGGGTGCCACGACACTCTGATTGGGGTGCCACAAATTGTTTTTTTCAATGTGGTGCCATGTTGCTAGTGCACAATTTTACGTCTTGTATAGGAGCAACACAATATCAACCTGTCTGTCTTTACCTAAATAGTTATTACACTATTTTGACTCAAAAGCTTAAAAAATGAGAAATAATTTTGTATTAGGGGTGCCTTGAAAAATTATGGAGAACCTAAGGTGCCTCGACTGGAAAAGTTTGGGAACCACTGGTATAGGCTGTACTTATCCAGATACGCCCACCTCCCCCACATAATCCCATGTACCCTATATATACAGGGCCAGATTAAGGTTTCTGGAGGCCTTCTCCTTTTGTGGCTCCATTCTAAGTGGTTCTTCCAGGTAAATTATGCAGGTGTAATTATAGGTCATGTCATGCCAACGCAACATGTACACAGTGCCTGTACACAATGGTCCAGGTACTGTGTCTGTGACAGACAGCTTGCAGCTGGATCCAGCACTGCATACATAACAATTTAAGTACCACAAAAGGACAAAACATAAACATAAGTAGAAAAAGAAAAAAAAACTAGAAACCCAAAATAAAATAGGAGTCAAGGAATATACTGCAATCACAGAACACACGCAGATTTCAGAAGGCAGTAACCTGCTAAATGAATATATTTGAAGCATAGCTGGAAATTCACTGCTCTACTAAACAGAATATAATGATGATCTGCAAAGTAATAGTTAATTATGTGTGGGACTTCATATTAGCTGAAAAGCATCAAGAATTCTGTCAATCAAAATACTGATTTAAAAGAAGAACACATTGATTTTATCACCTATAAAATCCATTTAAATTGAAATAAACCATTTACATTAGCGATATCAATATATGCCTTAGAAACAAATTTACACCGTAACACTGTGGAAGCTGCCATGCGTACCACATCTGCCACAGTTTGCTTGTGAGCTATTGGGAATAAAAGTACATTTTGTTTGAATATCAAGATGGGAATTTTCTTATTGTGGAAGATGAGGACTTTATACAAAAGACAAATCATCAAATGTCACCCTCCACTAGAAATTATAAGCACACAATAAATATTTCCTAATATGTGAATCCAGAAAAATGTCATTTACCATATGGAGGCTCTCTGTAGGAAACATTAAGCGGGCTGAGCATCCCAAAACCCAGCAAACTTTGTAGAAACATTGAAAGTGTTTATGAACTGCATAAATTATCCCCATGGCGATATACCCAGTGAGCTGTTACTTTGCATAATAAGTTTGTCTGACATTCTAGTTGCCTGCAAAAACTATGAGTGTTATGCTAGATCTTTTTAATTGAAATAAAACAGAGACAGACTTTTAATGTAACAACTTGAACAATCAATTCTCAACCCCCTTCCAGTATTCTATTTGGGGGTCTATTTGGGACCAAGCCCTATTTTTTTTTTAATCTGACATGTGTCACTTTATGTGGTAATAACCTTTTAATGTTTTAACTTAGCCAACTGATTGTGAGATTGTTTTTTTCGTGACACATTCTACTTTAAGTTATTAGTAAATTTAGGTTGATGCAGTCTGTATTTTTTTGGGAAAAATGTGAAAATTTCATGAAAAATATGCAAATTTCACCATTTTCACAATGTTACATTTTCTGCCTCTAATACTAACATTTTCTTCCTGTGTCATCCCACACAAAATAGTTAATAACTAGTAAAACTGCACCCCTCAAAGTATCCAAAACAGCATTTTGGAAGATTGTTAACCCTTTAGGTGTTTGACAAGAATTAAAGTAAATTGAGGGTAAAATTAAATATTTCCCCCTTTTTTTTAGCAAATTTAGGAAATATTCACATTAGTTTTATTCACAAAAGCTGAACATATTGTAACAGCTGTGAATACTATGCCAGCTTTTGATGAATTAAAAAATGTTAAAAAAATGTTTTTTTTAAACAAAAAACACAATTTATATATTAAAATATATTGTAATGCGTATTTAAAGAATTGGAATGGGTACATTATTTGCTATGTCATGTTGTGTTTTATAAAAAATGTAAATTAAAGTAATATAGAAACTTCAAAAACATCTGTAGACCATTGTCCAAAAAAATATATAGTTATTTTGTACCATTTTGATGTATGTCTCAAAATATTGATCAGTTCAAATCTCAAATTTTCCTTTAGCCTGAAAATATATCAGAAAAGAGGAGCATTGCATTATCAGAAAAAATGTTAAACACGTGTCAAGAGCAGAGATGTGAGGATATGTTTTCAAAGAAGAAGCATGCCACAACTAATCCAGAGAAAATAAAAAATGAGGACCTCTTCATAGCAGAATTTGTTGTAGTGATGGACTCTGATGACAGTGAAGAGGAAACCAGCATCACAAAGATTCAGACATCACCTTTTGAAGAAACAAAACTAAATAAACCATCAATAGTACAGCCAGAAGCAATGCTAGAAGAGGTAAATAATACTGAAGTGTATATCACTAAATTGCCACAAGAGTTTTGTTATGATACTCTGATCAAAAACTGAAGGTATAAACATTTATATCTAACTAATAAATGACACTGTAGATTTGTATTTTTTGAAGTTTTCTACATATTTTCTACGCCAGTAAGAAAATCTTACTTATGCTGCAGCTATACAATTTGTATTTTAAAATTCACCAACATGTATGCTGCATAATAGTTTTTATTACAGTTTCCCAGTATTTGACGAATTACCAATCATATAACCTATAAACATACAGTTGACTTCCATTAAATTATAAGCTTTCACATTTCTCCATTTGGTTGCTCACTATTACCTTAAATGATTACATTAAATTTGCTAAACTTCAATTCGTTTAAATTCAGGTTGAATGTGTACAATTAATTAAAAAGTACTCCAGTTGATCAGGCTTAAGATTAGTCACACTTCACATAGTGGTGCTGGGTTGAGTTTGAAGTGGGTGTTCCCTCTTAGTCATTATGAGTATAGGAGTTCCCTATTAAAATGTAATAATCCAGACCACTGTACCTCTGTCATTAGACAGAAAACATTTGGCAGTCCATCTGTGCACAAGAAATGTCTGAATAGAGCAGCACAATGCTTTTGGATGTAGCGGATTAAGTTTACTCAGCTGCTGCTAAAATGAATTACTAAATTGTGAATATAATCGTTCACACAGAGTTTAAAAAAAGCGACAAAATGACTCATGTTCACCTAAAAGTGTTTCAATGTGGATCTTGCGAGACATGTTACCTCTTATCGTCTTGTAACATATTAAGTAATGACGCACCATCTGTTTGTAATTGTCTTCCTTATGTTAGCTCACACAGTTCTGACAAATGATCTTAAGAGCCCCCCAAGTTTTTTAGGATTAGGCTTGCATTTTAAGCTCTCATCGAGCCTCCGTTTTTTTTTTATTTTAACCTACAAAGACCCCCTTTTTGGGACAGATGAAGATTTACATTCTCATGACTTACACTCATGACTTACATTCTCATAGGCAAAACCATGATGAATTGCAGGGGAGGTAAAATTAATGTTAAGCTGGCCATACACTATAAGATAAATTGTTACAATCGAAAGATTTTTTAAGAGTGGGCAAAACCATGTTGAATTGCAGGAGAGGTAAACTGAATTAATTGCAATCAGTATTACAGGTGAGAGATGATGTTTCCAGCCCAAGTCTAATAACAGTGTAACAGTAACGCTGGTCAGTATCTGTGTGCAACATGCAACAATAAAGTATTCTCCCTACATGCAAACACTAACATTCATTTTACCCCCCTGAAATTCAACATGGTTTTGCCCACTCTTGAAAAATCTTTTGATTTGAACAATTTATCTTATAGTGTATGGCCAACTTTAGTGTTTGCATGCAGGGAGAATACTTTATTTTTGCACAGATACTGACCAGGGTTACTGTTACACTGTTATTAGACTTGTGCTTTGAAACATCATCTCTCACCTGTAATACTGATTGTAATTAATTCAATTTAGCTCCTCTGCAATTCAACATGGTTTTGCCCACTCTTGAAAAATCTTTTGATTGGAAAAATTTATCTTATAGTGTATGGCCAGCTTTAGTGTTTGCATGCAGGAAGAATACTTAATTTTTTCATTTTGCACACAGATACTGACCAGCGTTACTATTACACTGTTATTAGACTTGTGCTTTGAAACATAATCTCTCACCGGTAATACTGATTGTAATTAATTCAAATTATCTCTCCTGCAATTCAACATGGTTTTGCCCATGAGAGTGTAAGTCATAAGGGTGTAATCTGGCCCTTTGAGCTTTGCTTCACTGATCCTCAGGCATTTCGTTCTCACATAAATGAAAGCCCAGTGCTTTCATAAATGTTTTATCTTTATATGGAGCTGGGATAGATAGACTTTCTTATGTACTGGCAGTATTCTTCAGTCACAAGTGAGATAGCAAGTGAGATAGTATTCAGTCACAAGTGAGATAGCAAACATGAGGGGCCTGGTTTTTTTTGTTGGTCACCAAATTAATCAATCTAATACATCAAATTGTAACTACTTTATTTGATTTTATTTATCTTTTTCTCTTTAGCGATATTATCCTGTGCCTACAGTTGATCTACAAGCAAATAAACTTCCAATTTCAAATCTATTAGATAACAAAATTAATTACAAAGTGCCACCACAAAGACATGAAAAACTAATTACTGTCAAAGACAAGTTTCAGGATATATCTGTTTCATCGCAAAAATCAAATTTGTTTAATAATATCACTACAGCGGCTTCATACAGCACTCACACTTTAATAGATCCCTTAAATTGTAGATCAAATGCATTGTCACCCTTACCACTGCAGGTCATAAAATATCCGCTTTGCCGTAGCCCAAGTCCACTTAACTCTTCATATTATGGATCTTCCTCAACAATTTGTAGCACGAATGTGTGCACATCTCCTATTTCTAGACCAGAATCTGCTTCACCAGTGTCATCACGACTTTCATTTTTAACTTCATTGCTGAAATCTAAGAACTTAAATAATGATAGAGCAATATCTCCATGTCAACCTGAGTCAAAGTCAAAACCCAAATCTTTTCAGAAATCTCCTTTCACAAGCACACCTCAGAAATCAATATCATGTTTTTCTCTAAATGTACCAAGTGAGAAAAATGGTGGTATTCCTCCATCAATTTCAGACTCCAACATTTCACATCCTGAATCATTACATCAGAGGTCACTTAGAACACCTTCTCCAGGCCCGGTACACTTTAAGTCAGCATCTGAAATACTTCACTGTCGAAAAGGAGTTGTGTCACCATATTCTCAACTGTATCGTAGGTCCATTACACCACCGGTCTCTGCAGTAGAAAATACTCCCTTGTTAAATGATAAACCCCCATTAAGCAAACATATATATACACCATTCAAAAAAGATTGTGTTCTTGGTAAATCCAGAAAGGTAACATTGTTTCAACCTCTTTTGCACTTCAATCAACCATTCAACAAACAAAAAGAAAATGTTATACCAAATTTAAAAAGAGGAATTATGAGATCATCCTCAAGTGACAATACAAATCACCATACCAAGTCTCGATGTTCCAGGAACACTCGACAAGACTACATTTTCCCTCAGTCCTATTCAGACATATTATATCATGACAATTCTGAGTCAGAAATGGACATATCCCCACCATTGTATAACCAGTATAGTGAAGAATTATCAAGAAAATACAGCAATGCAACAATGGACACTTTATCTACAAACGTTTTGGCACCATCAAGATCAGACTTGTCAAGTTCCTGTGAACTGCGAACAACAAGTCCATTAAGTCAGAGTTCTGATTATGAAAATAAAAAGGTATTTATTAATTAATATGTAAACTTATTCATTAACATACATATTTTTATTTTTAATAATCTATACATTTCTGTATAAAAGTAATTAAAATTCTATTATATCTCATAATGACAGTGACTTAAATTATAAGCAATGTGAATTTTTTTTATTATTTGTAGCATATCAATGAACATATTATTAAGACTATTACATTAGTTTATTGTAATTTGAATAATTATTTTTATTTAATATAACTATTTAAAAAAAATATATAGACACATATGGTATATATTGTTTGATGAAAAAACTATTTATTATTACTCAAAATACTAAAATTAAATATCAATAAATAAAAAACAATAGTCATAACATCATAAACAATACACAGCAAGAAAAAAATAATAAATAAAAAGACATTTAGCAATAATAATATAAATAGCAAAATATTGAAATTGACTATTTAATAAGAACTCTATTATAGAGTAGCAGTTTTAAAAGTCAAAGGTCAGCTGTGGCTGAATCCATCCAGAGTAATGTCCTCAATTTCAGAAAGACAAATGTGCGTATGCACTGTACCACCTACTAAATGTATGGTGATGCCAGGACACCTTTTTTTGTTGTACATCCAGTGATAACAATAAATGTCTCATAGAGCTGAAGTAGATCGAGTGACTACGTTAACCCTCCAGGGGGGGAATTCAGTAAGTGACGAATTGCAGAATTCGTCAGTGGCTGACGAAATGGCTGACAAATTCGTCAAATGTGTATTCACTAAGTGACGAATGTGTTTTTTTTCGTCATTTAGTTTGACGTTTAAAGTTCGTCAATGACAGATCGCCGTGACGAATTTTACCATAGAAAGGATACAAAAATGGAATTCACTAACTGAC
>JABWIB010000379.1:86925-108915 GCA_016617825.1 Platyplectrum ornatum
AATATGATGCAGGCCACAGTTGTTGTGGTTTAATTACCATACACCTGTGGAGTCTCTATAAAACAGCCCACTTTTTCAATGTGGTATTTCGGGCTTGATAAAGTCATACAGACGAAACGCGTCGCCCAGTACGCATATACGGAGACTTANTATTTGAATGAGACTCACCACTATATTACAACTATAGAGAACGGAGTTTAATGAGAAACTTTGAGATCAAACAGCTTGTTGTGCGAACCACCGATTTTAGTAACATCAGCTGAGACTCTGCACCACGTGCAAACTTGGAGTGTCCGGAGAAGTCTGCAGTCTCAGGTCGGTGGTGCTCGCCGGGTACAGTGGATGCCAGCGGATGCTTGCTGCTGCGAGAGGGTTTGAGATTGCTTGAGGATCCGAACCGGAGATATATATATATTCTTTCATCTACTGGTGGTAAACGCTGGACCTTGTGTCAACTGCACCAGCTGTGATAGTGTGCCACATATATTGTGGAAAATCAAGAGGAGTTTGCTCCCAAAGACTTTGTTTATATACAGCTTATCGTGAGCAAAAGCATTAACCTGAGAGTGTCAGCAGTGATATGAGACCGGACTTGGAGATAACACCTCTCTAATGATAATTCTGTTACCCGTGGCAACGGACCTTCGTTCTGAATCTAACTAAGGAATTTCTCTATAATATACTATTAAGTCCACTCCGGAGTTGGCCACTCCGTAGAGAGGACGCTGAGATATACCTACAGTGGTGAGATCCATTCTTGTTATTTGTCTATTATTTCTCAGTTGTTTTATGAATTTATATGTATTTTATTTTTGTGATATAGTCCTATTAAAGTCTTATGTATTTCTACAAATCGCTTAAACCTTCTTTCAACCAGTATTCCTGTGATCTATGACGGATATCAGTTGCTATTTATAAACTTAGTTTTTGTGTGTTCTGGTACTACAATTCTTACATTGTGTCTGTTTTGCTACCTCTAAACCTATAGTCCACCCCTCCACCACATAAACTATACATAAGCATGCGTTGTGTACCATAGGATGTAAAAAGATGTATATTACATTGTTTCACAATATATTATTTGTTTCATTCCTCTTTCTATGAAGACAAAGCCTGGTGTTATACGTCCAAAGACACTAAAATTTCACACAACTGAAAACAAGGGCGAAAGATTTTATTCACCTCCGTTCCAGCAATTCTCTGTGCCACCATACCATAGAGAAATGGATTTTGTAAGTTCTACTAATGTTGCTTTTTTATACCTACGTTTTATTACTATTACTTTCTATTGCTATTATTAGTTTCATGTATACATGACTGCTCTTTAAAATGTTTTACACTTTTTTTATACAGTAATGAAGAAAAATGTATTTAAATGTATTTAAACTTTAGTTACTGTTGCAAGAAAAGTAAGCAAAAATGACATTAACGTACAACGGACAGCGTAATGTGTTTTATTATAGAACACATTTTTATTTTATTTTACCACTCCATTTAGACCACATTTGTCTATACTTTTGTCAGTCATCAACAATGGTCTCGCTTTTCTTGTTTGTGGTCTTGGCACCCAGGGCTGGCTCAATACCTGCTCAAGCAGTGCGTTCATGCATGCCACATGGACTTGAGGGGCACCTGAACTACTCCAACAGTCAATAGAGTGCAGCCGCAGAAAAAGACATTGCCAGATCCGGTGCTGATAATAACACTGTGCACCAGCGGTCCAGGCAATGTATGTGACTGTGGCTTCAGACACTGTGACAGTTTCCCTGCAATAAGATACTGGCATGACATTAGCAGCATATTGCAAGGGAGCATGTCACAGTGGAGGGAGGGCAATGAGGTACACCCTAATGAAATATGTAGCAAGCATAGACCAACTGGAGGCAGGCTTTGTAGTGTTTACTCCAGTCAACACAATTATGAGTTAGTACTGTGTACAGTACAGAGACTTATATCACCAAATACAACCATGCTGCACATAAGTGGAGAAGGCCCACTCACAGAATACAGGATAGCAAGTTCGATAAGTTAGCCTCCTCTTATCTGTGAATCCAATGCAATGTGTTCATAAACATGGGAATGTTACGCTGATGATACAAATTACAAACTGGACTAATTCTCTTTATAAACTTGCTATTACAGTATGTGTGTGTGTATAGTTAATGCTGCCTCTATGACATCTTTTCATCTATCTATAATCACTCATAAACCAGCTAGCTAATTTGGCAGTTAAAAATAACTCACTAAACAGTCTGCTTCTTTGTGTTCCAAGTCGTGAGTCAAACATTTTAAAATGTGAGTGCTACTTTTTTTTTTCAGGGTGTATGAACGTGGATATAATAACCACCAGGGGTGACCACCCCCATAACCACACACTCTGACACATGTACATTTGTTTATTTATAGAAAAATATTTAATAAAAAAAAGCAATTTTATTAAAATACAATATAATTAAAGAATAAATTGTAATTTTACTATTAAATATTAGCAATTAACTATTTATTATATACTTAGAAAATAACTAATCCTAACACAGAGTAATGCAAATATCCCTATGTCCTACATCTCTATGAAAATCATATCACACTAAATTCCTTTATAAAAACTTGTTTAATAAAACTTACTTTCATCACATAAAATAAATATTATCTCATTAAAATTGTAATCCACAGTATTGTATTTTGCAATCTCTCATATTTGGTTGGCGTACCAGTTGTTATCTCAATTAATTATAGGTAGACCTTTTTTCTCTAGATCCGTATCTGATTTCCATATCACCCATGATGCAGAGGATGTGCTTTGTAGTTATATGGATATTTTTATATATTGCAGCCTTAAATAATTTATCTGTTACAATGAATACGTCTCTGAATTTCCTGACGCAGTTGTTCAATCTATATTTCCCATACAATTTAGGTACATCTCATACATATATGTCACAGGCTCTCAGGTTTATTCACAAGAAGCAGGATTTCATATATATAAATACAGATTATCTCACAGTTTCTTTTTCAGAGTGTTGCTTCCTTAAGATGATGACTTCTCCCCATATATGCTGTTTCTTCATAGACAATTCTCTTGGCTCATATGTCCAGTACAGGCTTTTTACATGTTTATCTTTTAATAGATCATTTTCTGTAGTAAACTTTTATCTGAACTCTCACAGATCTGCCAGAAATATTTCTCCTCTATACACATAGGGCTATTTCCCATAACCTTCCAGAAAAACCGTTATCCCTCCGTTCCCAACTGTAACAGATACACTCCTTTACCACTGGGGGATACGACTAGTCGCATATCTGTTGTTTAATCTCCTCTTTGCTGTAAATGTCAGATAAATGTTTCAGGATCTTTTTTGTTATATAAAAAAGAAAGGCCCTGGTCTAGAGTTTTAGACGCAAACTTTCGTATGTATTTAAATGGGATTTTAATTGAATGTACAACCAGTATACTCTTACTATTCTGGCGTCTATTTAAAAGGGAAAAACACCCCTTAACTCAATGTTTCTGGGCAGCATGATTGGATTCCTAAATATTTAATTATTATTAAATTAATTAATACATTTTTATACAATAATTGAAATTACACAAAATACCCTGTGAAAAAATGTCCACAGATGGCAGAAGTACATCATATATTTATTCAAATGCATTATTCTGAGTACATTATGAAATACTAAAAATGTTTTACTATTATGTAAAATGATTACTGTAATAGCAGAGTATTTGGGTTTCTCTATGAGCATTTATTTTTTAACAAGGGTGGAACTACCGTCATTTGCTTGACACATAAATGCCCATGAATACAGTAGGTAAATTAGCAATAATTAGTGTTACAGAGGTTGCAGATATTTTCTTTGTAATCATTGATGCGAGTTAATCATATCAAAGTAAATTCAATTATTATATTACAGCATGGTTTCATGCTGAGTCACTTGCTACTTATAACAGTAAAGCATCCAGCAATTTGCGGATAACATAACTCAATAAACAGATCTGTGTTCTGACATAGCTTATATCTAATAAACAGTTGAAAAACAATCATGTTTATTAATAACTAATACAGTGTCACTATTAGTCATTTGCCATTACATGGGTCATGCATTCCTTCAATGATTACTATGGAAACATACAAGTTGATTCTATTTTAAAAATGTTTCTAATGGTCATATAGTGATATTTCAAATGAAAAGGACAAAGTGATATTAAGTATATGTTTATTAGGAACATAAATTTTACAACCAGGAAGGGTAAGGAGAGATATAGGAAGAGGTGGGGGAGTTTTTCGGAAAGATATAGGACAGTGATGGGGAACTTTTAGAGCTGGTGTGTCATGTCACATCTAGAAATATGCACGATTTTGTGATAAGCCCCAATAAAAAAAAGCTATATTTTTTGTTAAATAAATATTATTTGTTAAAAAAGCAAAAACAAATAATGCTTTATATTACAATCTTGGTATTTTGGGTTGGTATTTCAAGTACTTTAAGCCCAAGCAAGTGTTACTAACTTCATCTATCACTTGTTTTCTTTTGTTGGTTTTGATTTTTTTATTTTATTTAATGGTGTAAATAAAATCACACAAAAAATTGTGAATAAAGCTATTTTTAGATATCTCAGGGTGCTAAAGTGTCTGGTAAACAATTTAAAGCATTACACTATAAGTACAAACAACAAATATATAGATTGTAGTGATGTAAAACAAACCACTGACATACTGTCTCTTCCACCTCTTCTCTAAACTGATGGAAACATACTGATGGAAGCGCAACATGTGTTGATTGTTCTTTGCTGAAGACCATCCGTAAACAATGTGTGTCACCCAAAATGTCCTGTCTTGTCACCTCTCATACGTGTCAAAGGTTTGCCATCAATGATATAGGACCTGAACCAAACTTTATTAAATTGCGTAATATTTTTGCACATTGAGTTTGTAAGATCAGGACTTTTGTTGTGTTGTGCAGTGTCCATCGGCAGCATTTCCAGCCTCGGTTTAAGTTAGGGGATTGTGGAAGCTTATGGTAGGGGTCAATATGGTTATCACCCGATATGTATGGAAATCACATACTGCAGCTCTCAGGATGCGGAGTTACAAACACATGACTTATGGGAGCTGATCCTGAGTTGCAGCGCAGAGCAGGCGCTGCGTACGTCCGCATTGCGTTAAATCCTGAGCTGCGTTTTTTTGGCCAACAAATGCAACTGTGAATTGTGTGCTATAATGCGCAA
This sequence comes from Platyplectrum ornatum, assembly GCA_016617825.1. Lineage (NCBI taxonomy): Eukaryota > Metazoa > Chordata > Amphibia > Anura > Limnodynastidae > Platyplectrum > Platyplectrum ornatum. Next base: position 92,156 of record JABWIB010000379.1, read on the forward strand.
TGCGCGCCCAGGGCAGTTTACCGTCTTGTTTAGCGTCTTGCTTCTATACTGATAAGACTGAAGGGAACAATGTAAACCATTTCATTTATTTGCTTATTTGTTCAACGTATATATAATAAATGACCTTTAGTGAATTTTGAGTAAAGTTATTTGGAAAGTTTCCTTTACAGCATTAGAAATTTCATTGTATAGTTTTTTTTCTTCACTTTTTTTTCATTAACATACATAAAATACAAACATAAAATGAAGATGTTGTAGGACTGGTGTCATTTCCGTAGCCATTTCAAATATAATGAAATAAGCCACTGAAAATGATTATACAGTCCCACAGAACTCGTAGCTGGAAACAATTATAATGTAAATCATTTTAGTCATTTACTGTCAATAAAGTCCACATTGTCCAATGTAAAAGCTGATACACGAGCTGACACAACTAAGATGCAAGCACTGCACAAAACACAGGCCAGGTAACTCTTCCTGCAAACTATTTTCACATATACTGAACTATCAGCAAAGTATAGCAAATATACCAGTGGGACCATCCCCAGGCACCCGCAAACAAAAGGACACAGATGGTCAATAATCGCAATGCGAATCGCTAACCGCAACACCGGACACACCCCAAAATCTCATTAAAATATCCTGGCACGCCCATTAATCGCTGTTCAAAAAATGGAGACGCAGAGCCATGTAGTCGGTAATGTGCGCCTGGTTAGCATGCTATTCAGAGTTCTGCGAGCATGCGTAGTGTGAAAAAATGCAAAAAAAGGCACGCACAGCGCCCACATTCAGCCGCAATGCGCAACTCAGGATCAGCTCCATGGTATGGATTTGGCCCATAGCACCTATTGTGCCAAATTTAGGATTTTATACATATTCTTCAAACTGTAAGATGTAATATTTATAATTTATAATTGTGATGCAACATTTAAAGCCTGATTCAAAGCTTATTTTTGAGTATTTTTGAACTGACCATGTCAAGAAAAGCAATCCACAGCTGTGACTGACTGTGAATAAAAGGGTATTGCAGGTAAGTTACACCAGTTACAGGGCATGTCTAAAGCTAGGTACACACTGTAAAATAAATTGTGTCCAATCGAAAGATTTTTCAAGAGTGGGCAAAACCATGTTGAATTGCAGGGGAAGCAAATTGAATTAATTGCAATCAGTATTACAGGTGAGAGATGATGTTTCCAGTACAAGTGTAATAACAGTGTAACAGTAACGCTGGTCAGTATCTGTGTGCAAAATGCAACAATAAAGTATTCTCCCTGCATGCAAACACTGACATTCATTTTACCCCCCCTGAAATTCATCATGGTTTTACCCACTCTTAAAAAATCTATCAAATGGATACCATTTATCTTACTGTGTGCACCTAGCTTAAGTTATATGATAGCATTGGAGTAGTATTTAACATTGCAATTAAGTTTTGGAGGTGTTGTTTTGGCTTTGTTTAAATTCAAATAAAATTTCAATTTAATGTACAATCTTTGCCTGAACAATATGGAAATAAACCATTCCTTCTACTTTTGCCTTGCACTGATAAAATGTAGGGTATTCGTCTAGAATGTATATTTACTTTCAACTGGGTCCAGACATACTGAACGGGTTTTTGTTCTGATCTATCGATCAGAAAATTACCACTTTTGGTAGGTGGTGCATGTACTTGTACCGCATTATCAGGATGGCTCTGGAGCCTTTGAATATAGAATGCCTTCCAGGTAGGACTTCAGACTGCAGGCAATACTTCCTTAAGTGTCAATTTGGTGAATTTACTAAGAGTCGATAATGGCGAGTTAGTATCGATGTCGAGTTTCTTCAAGTTAAATTGTCGAGTTTGATCCAGCTCGCTGTGAGAAAGAGTAAACTCGTCGTATATGCAAATTAAGGTGATTTGTTCACAACTCCCTAGAGGTGAAAATGACACTTATTAAAAACCCCACACACTTCGTAACCATAGCGAATTTAATTAGCGAATTAGAAAAAAAGAAGCCAATGTAATGTAGCATGGTTTTGCCCAGGTATAACTTTCCAGTGTTTCGTTATGTCTGAATCTGGCCCTAAATTCCAAGTGAGGTTCTAGTATACAAAGTAATAGACAATTCTTTACACAGTCAAAAGTATCACATAATACGATCCCTTCAGTAGTAGGAGAACTGGGGAGCAGTTACAACAAACAGATAGCAGCAAGGTACTGCACGTAAAGAAGGAGGAATGCATACTTCTTAAACTGGTATAGAGTTGCTGAGCTACGGTCATTTATTAGAACAGTACTTTAGAACTGCCACTAAAGTGATTGTATTATGTGATACCTGCAGCTGTTTAACAAGAGTGATTCATTCTTCTCAAAAAAGTCCTGTGTTTCTATAAATCAAACCTTTATTGCACTGATCACTGGGAATAATTACATTTAATGATTTTATGGCTGCAGACCCAGATATAACTGAAATTTACTCTTGATGGTAATAGTACCTACTGTGAGGTTAAGTATAATTGTCATTTGAACATTTACAGAATGTGTGTTTCATTTTAACTACCTTTATGGTAATTGAATTTGTATCTGCTAATTTGAAATTCAGTGCTCCTTTATTTGTTTTGGTTGAATTATAAACACTATCATGCTTTTTTGTGTAGGTAGAAGTTACTCAGTTGCTGCCCACATATCTTCTGCCAAAAGAGCCAACAACTGCTTACCATTAATTAAAACACACATAAGAAAGTTACAACATGGATTAAAACATCAAGCTAAAAAAGGGAAGTTTTAAAATATTACCATCACATTGCTTGATTTCCTGAGTACTGTTTTGGACACTTTGATGGGTGCAGTTTTCTAAATGTGGTCATTTATGGGGGTGTCTAACACGCAGGCCCCTGAAAGTAACATGCTAACTGGTACATACATTTTGAAACTTTGAAATCTTTTGAAAATGTGAAAAATTGCTGCAATGTTTATAAGCCGCCTACCGCCCTAAGACATAACAGGAGGATTAAAAATTATTCAACATAAATTAGACATACGGTAATTACTAGCTATTGTAATAACTAGTGACTATTTTGTGTGGCATGACTATTTGTCTTACATGCAGAAAATTTTTCATGAAATTTTTGCAATTTTCACCAATAAACTGTATCAACCACAATTTACTACTAACTTAAAGTACAATGTGTAGCGAAAACTTCAATCTTGAAACCAGTTTAATAAGTAAAAGCATTAAAAAGTTATTACCACATAAAGTGTCAGATTTCAAAATCAGGGCTGCATCTTTGGGCACAACCAGGGGGGGTAAAATGAATGTTAGTGTTTGCATGCAGGAGAATACTTTGCATTTTGCATACAGATTCTGACCAGAGTTAGTTATACTCTTTTTAAATTTGGGCCAGAAAACATCATCTCTCAACTCTAATGCTGTAATTTACCTCCCCTGCAATTCAACACGGTTTAGACATGGTTCAATAGTATGTAATTCTGGATCCTGCCCTATAACCTCACTGTGGGATTTAGTGAGACACTGGATATAAAAGGTGTTGACTCAGTGCTACCTGTTTTAATTACTTGTTTGTTGCTTTCTATCTTTGTTGGTTTTCACATGTGGAAGGAATATGTAATAAGCTCATAATATGGCTACTATACAGCTAGAGACCTACAGCTAAAGGTGCAATAAATACTGGCCCAAATAGGGCACAATAAATTAAATAGATGGATTTACTTAAAGCAAGAATACTGGTATATAATAGCTGTCTTCTGGACTGGTATATAATAGCTGGTTCAGGAAGATACCCTTAGTAGCTGAGATCCTATCCCAGTAAATGAGATTAATATAGCTCTGGATAAATTAGCTCTCCTAGGGCATAATGTATTGTCCCAATATCTGCACCCCTGTCACAATCATTATTGGATCATAAAGAACTTATAATGGCTGCAGTCCTCTCCCTATAAATGAGTATAATAACTCTGAATAATGGAGTAAATAATATGTACCCAAAAGAATTTATGTGGCCCACGGGTGTCAGGTAACAATATCTCCTGATATAGGGAGAAATCCTCTATAGGCAATAGACTGCTCCGTGAGAACCCTGTATTAATATTCCTATTGACCAGAGGAACTATAAATAGTACCGGCGCAGTACTAAGCTGTAACAAAAGTAACAAAGCCAATGGCCCTAATTAAGAAAACAGTGGCAAACGCTACTAAGCCACTACTTTCTTAATTAGGGCCATTGACTTTTTTACCTGACACCCGTGGGACCCATAAATTCTTTTGGGGACATATTATTTACTCCATTATTCAGAGTTATTATACTCATTTATAGGGAGAAGACTGCAGCCATTATGAGTTCTTTATGATGCAATAATGATTGTGACAGGGGTGCAGATATTGGGACAATACATTATGCCCTAGGAGAGCTAATTTATCCAGAGCTATATTAATCTCATTTACTGGGATAGGATCTCAGCTACTAAGGGTATCATCTTGAACCAGCTATTATATACCAGTCAAGAAAACAGCTATTATATACCAGTCTTCTTGCTTTAAGTAAATCCATCTTATTTAATTTATTGTGCCCTATTTGGGCCAGTATTTATTGCACCTTTAGCTGTAGGTCTCTAGCTGTATAGTAGCCATATTATGAGCTTATTACATATTTGATTAGTAGTGGACAATCATTTATTTTATTTTTCACATTTTTCTATATCTTTATCACTTTTACTTGTCTTTATTTTAATCATTGGGGGAGCTTGCTCCACACTATATTGTGCATTATTTTATATTGTATGCATAATAAAATGTCTATTTTTAACCTATGTCGTGTGCACTCCTAGTCAGCCCGACTGGTTCTCTGTGGTTGTTTTGATTTAAATTTGCAGTAGATCTGAAGTGTTATCTTTTATTCTTCATGATAGACAGTTGTTAAGTAGTTAAGCTACTAGCCTAAAAATGTATTATATGCTGTTTTTCAGCAGAAAACAGGCTTCCTGTTGCTTATGATGCACAGCTGAAAAGCAGTGTGTAACTTGCCTACAGCTCACTATAATCTCAACAGAAAAAAATGTCAACATTAAGATCTATTATTTATTTTGCAATGTATCATAAGAATATAATATAAAGTGTGAACCAGGCAGAGGTGGCTCTAAGTTTTCCTGGGCTCTATGCATAAAATCAAAAGGCATCCCATAAAGTATGCATACTCCCCTGTTGCAAATGGGAACACCAAATTATAACCAAACTCAAAATCAAACTTCATTAGTTAAAACCCAACACTAAATAAGCACCATAAAATCTGGGCACAAATAATTCCCACCAGTTAAACAGTGTCTAAAGCAGGGTTGCCTTCTTTTGCAAATGGATTTCAGGGAGATTGTGAAAAGCGCTGCACAAGGGGTGTAACAAAGGGGTGTGTCCTGGGGATAGCTCCACCCATGGGTGTGTCTAGCTCTGCCATGAGAACTGTTTCACAATAAAAATAGCAGCATCAGTGTTTATTATTTCTTAAATTGTCAGTAAATAATCACTTTCAATATTTATTGTGAATAGAGACCACCCACTTTTCAGGGAGTCTCCCTGATATTCAGGGAGAGTTGACAACCATGGTCTAAAGTCACTAAGGCCATGGAAGCCCTGGAATAGCAGCTCGGAAAGGTACAGTGGCAAAATGAAAGCTGCTCTGAGAGGAACATAATAAAACAACTAGAAAAAACTACCATAAATTGCAACAAACCCAAGTAGCCTACAGTAACTTCAAAGAAAAGTTCTGCTCCTCTGGAAATAAGGCTAGTGGTCTGATTGCTACTTGCTCACCATGCCTAATACAGAATTAGGTCTGTACACATTATAGTGAGTGACAAGATTCTAAACTCTGCAGACATGGTAACATTGACAATTACTTTGAGAAGTTACATAACCTAATGGATGATGCTGTCACTCCCCAACTTTCCTCCAATTATTTCCTTTCTCTCAAACTTTAATCACTAAGCCTCAAACAACATGATATTTTCCTCAATATCAATAAGATTACTGCAAGGGGTAAAATGAAACCAATATTACAAATATTTACTGACCAGCATTACTGTTACACTGTTATTAGAGTTGGGCTAGGGAACATAATCTCTCAACTTTAATACTATACCATATTTCAACAGATGAACTTTACCTCCCCTGCAATTCAACATAGATACCCTAGCTCTGTCGAGTTAATTAACATGCCTATCCATGTCTACAGTTCCACGATTAGACATGCTTAAATGCAAACCCACCTCTCCAAACAAATAATTCCATATGTTTGGAATTCCACGTATAACATCTGGCGCATGTAATATTTAACAGTTAAAGTCATTTACACAAGTGACATGCATAGATCACTTAGGGGTATATTTACTAAGCAGGGAGATTGCAGTGAAATTCGAATTTGGGGGAAGTTGCCCATGGCAACCAATCAGATTTGAGTTCACATTCTCCAGAGTGTAAAATGAAACTGAGAGCTCAAATCTGATTGGTTGCCATGGGCAACTTCCCCAAATTCGAATTTCACTGCAATCTCCCTGCTTAGTAAATATACCCCTTAGAGTACATAACTCAGTATACGGTCCTACATAAGGAAGAAGTATATTTTGCTGAAATCAATTACTAAAAATGAGTTTAATATATAATTGTTCAAGCAATTACTAGTTTCAAGTATTATGTGATTGACTTAATGTTGGGTTAATAGGATTTGTTCTGAGGTTGTGGCGTGTAATTTCACAATTAGTTACATTAGCCCAGATAAAATATTACACATTTCATATATAAGACAGTTTTTATATTTGTCTGGGATATGAATTAAAATTATATAATCAGATAATGTATTATGAAATCAGCAAAATCTGGTTATTGTGTGTCTGCAGAAGCTATTTAAATATCAAACAGAAAAGCTATACTTTCCTTTACCATCAGAAGTATAATAGGTCAACAAAATTACATTTCACTTGTTTATTGCTAACAGTATTTCCAAATGTAACTGAAAACTTATAATGAGGTCACTCATTCAGGTCTATGAAGATCTATTACATAGAAAATGTAATTTTCATACATCAGTAAGCTAAAACAGAATCCAAACCCACATTTAAAGTGTATAAAAGGACTCCAATAAAAATCAGTAGAGAGTGTGAAATGAATAATAGAATGTAATAAAAAATAATATTTAGTATAAAGAAGATACTACAGAAGACTGCGCTATTTCTTACAAATATTTATTGTCAGTATTGGTGAATATGTTCCTAAACAATACTAATACTTTTTTCGTTTGTTTCTTGTTGTATGTTTATAGTCCTACAGTGGCAAAAAATCAGGCAAATCTTAACCTTTTCTTAACCTTAATGGAGTGATTGATTTTCCTTTATAATTAAGGTAGGAAAAAAAACGAATAGGGATCAGGGGTCCAGTCCTCTGTGGATATAGTAGCACACAGGTGGTACCTGAAAGTAACAGCTGGACAGAGTACCATATCTAATAATTTGCTTCTCCCATCATTTCTCTAACCTTGTGATCACATTTATTATGGTGATTGGTCCTCAAACCAGTTCTGTACAGCAGTCATGGCAAAAGACAAAATTTTTTTTAAGTTTGCCACTAGGTGGCAAGTCTGGTTCATTGGGTGGATAGTCAACCAGTTTAAGCCCTGTAGCTTCAATCGCTTTAAACCCTGTAGCATCAATGGCAGCCATTTCAAGGTAACTCTTGTGAGCTGATATGCTGTCCTGGTGGAACAGGACCCCACGAACAGTTTCCCCCACCTCATCTCCTTAATTGTCCATTAAAACTTTTAAAATCAGTTGTGAGTAGTACATAGGGGCTGCATGATCCAAATAATCATTGAACCCAATTTCTAGCCACATGCCAAAAACACGTGATCTTATCAACCAACCCTTAACTTGAAATCTTTTTTTCCATGCTCTTTTTTCGAAAATGGAATTTACCATTTTCAGGAATGACTTCAAACATCCGTTTGGATTTGCACAATAGATGGCCAAAAGACACATGTCAATCTTATTAGCGTCTGATCCATTAAGATTTAACATTTTTCAACATTTAGTCATGTTGTTATGTTGAATTTAATTGAATATTACAAAAATAGTAATTGTAGAAATGTTACTGATTGAAATGAATTACCCCTGTGTATCTACTTGGAAAGATGTTCCAACTTTGGAAAGATAATAGTTAAGTATATTAAACATTATATTTATGTAAAAACCCTGGGAGACTACTTAGAATAGGAATTCATACAATGAATAGTTTATGTTGTCTATCAAATGAAGTTTGCTTACATAATCACTGTTGTCCTGTTTTGCTAGGCTTAATAATGTGTATTTGCAACATTTTTATGTGTATTTCAATAATCACATTGAGCAATAACATAATCACATAATCACATTTGCAACATAATCACAGAGCAATAACATTGAGACATTTACATGAGTCCCACCCTTTAGGGCACCAGGCAAATATGTGATGTCATTCTGTAATTATAAATTACTATTTAAATGTATTAATATATATATAATTTGTTTATAATGAAACTCAGTGCCATGTGTGCCAATGTGTTGTTTGAAAAGCCCTAGTGTACAGAAAGGGTCTAAACAACCTAGGAGTAGACTTGGGTCTATGGTTTCATCTGCTCCGCCTTGTAAAGGCAAATGCTAGTAGCAAGAAAATAAAAGGACACCATTGGGCTTATCTTCGTGATTTTCTAGAACTTCCATTAAGTTTGTGATGCTTACTAAGTGCTGGTGTTGGTTACAGAGTACAGGACACTTCTTACTGACTTTTAAAAGAATTATTATAAAAGAGCAATTTTGGTTTGATACAAATGATTACATTTCAATTTTCTGAGCCAAAATAAGTCAAGACGCATGTTATAGTGCAAATGCCACACAGTAACATAGTTGAGGTTGAAAAAATACATCTGTCCAACACGTTGATGCAGATGAAGCATTTGGTAGAATTTGAAAAAAATCCATCTTGACTAAAATGATTGTAAATAATTTCCCCTGGATTCCCTACTATTCTTCCTTTTAATTAACCATGGATATAATTTACCTCTAAATATTTGTCTAACTCTTTCTTAAATATATCTATTGAATTTGCCATCACAACCTTCTCTGGCAGTAAATTCCACATTTAAGGAAAAAACAAAGTTCCTGAAAGTTCAGTGAAAGTTCACTGTACTGACCCCTGATTTATTCATATGTACCGTATATACTCGAGTATAAGCCGACCCTAATATAAACCGAGGCACCTAATTTCAGCTAAAAAAAACCCTGGGACAATATAAGCCGAGGGGGGTACTTTCAGCACAAAAAAATGTGCTGAAAAACTAGGTTTATACTCGAGTATATATAGTAATAATCATATATCCTATCCAAGTAAATATGCCCAGACTTGCTAGCCATTTCTCATAACTCTATAACCCTATATTTTATTATCCTTTTTTAAACCAGCTCTAGCTCTATAATGTCCTTTTAATGGAGTGGTACTCTGTATTCTGGAACTGTATTCTGTATTATAGATGAGGCCCTACTAATTTACACATTTTTTACATGTTAATACCGTATTGACCCTTGCCGTTACTGAATGACATTGAGCCGTATCGCCAAATCTATTGTCTAACTATTCTCTTCCTTTCCTCACAAGAAAAGGGAGTAACATGGAAGTTTTCCTTCATGACCATACTGCTCTCTGTGTAAATGGACGTTCTCAGAGAGAGCAGGATCCGGTCTGTAATGTGCAGCAGGGTCCCCCACAGTGCCACCACAAACCTTAATCTATGCCTGTAAACCAATCACTTTATGTTAAATATAGAAATACTTTGAGAGTTTAGAAATTCTTTTTCTGCCATCTGAAGAAATAATGTATAATTTAATAACAAATGTCATACAGTATAAAAAGATGCTACATTAGGCATTCATTAAATGGGGAAAAATGCTATAAAATTCCGGGTAATACGTATTGTCAAAGATAATTATTACCTAAAAGGTAGTTATAGACAGTATTGTCGGAATGAAATAAATTTAAAAGTAGCCTAAAACATAAAAAGTAGTTGCGGAGACTCACAAAATGTAGAAAATAGAAGTTAAGGAAGGTATTATCATTTATACTTGTAAAATAACTTTTATATTTGAAAAATGTGTCTGCATGGGTTTCTCTGTGTGCTCCGGTTTCCTGCTTCATCCCAAAAAACCATGCTGATTAAATTGTCTCTAGTCTATGTGTAATTGGACCTGTGTATCAATCTCCTATAGAATGTAAGCCTGCGGGCAAGGCCCCCTTCCCTACCAATTCTGCCTGATAGAAATTGTGCTACGTAAAATGATGGCACTATATAAAAACCTGGTAATAAATAAATAAATACTATTGTTATTATACTGTTTGTGACACGTGGCTGACCTCTACTGTTCTAGTAAAACATAGTAAAAAGGTTGATTATAATAAAATGCTGAGATGGCAAGTTAAACTTAATAAATCTGTTCTTTTGTTAGGCTTCCCATTTTAGGCCATTGTGGGCCAGATTCAATCTAACGCCTAGATGGGAAAACACTGCACTTTTTCCTGTCTCTTACAGTACAGAAAACCTTGCGTCTTTTTATATGCGGCTATGAGCAAATGCATTGAATCTGGCCCTAAGAACCCGAATGAAAACAATGAATGAATTAAAGCAATTCTGTGAACACTTTCTGTGGAATTTGTAATTGCTTGTTTGAAAGTGTGTTGCACTATGCATATTCACCTGTGTATGGGCAGTGATCACTGCCCCCATATGTAGGGGAGTCTGCACACAGTCCACTACCATAACTGGTACTATACTATTTGCATCCCTCTTCTGCCCCGCCTGTGTACTACTGCTTTAATTGTTTACATAAAGCTGGATATGACTTTGCTTAGCAATTTGCTGCCGTCTGTATCCAATTGATACATTGGATTTATTGGATTATTTTACTGAATCACAGTGAACTGGGTAAACATACAGCACAATACACACATTTGTGGGTCCTTCTGAACAAAGATTTTTCTTTTTAGTGACAGTGTATGTTTCATTCATTCATTATAATTCAGTATCACTGAGTTATAAGTGCAATTACTTCTTTTTACGTATAGGGCACATCTGTAGGGACAAACACTTTGACCGCTGTTAGTCTTTCTAGTTTACTCTTTACTCAGTGGTACATTTTTCATCAAAACAAAACAGGTTGAAGAAATTGATTTTCCTAAATACTGAATCTAACATCCGTTTTAGTGTGACAGGATCCCAGAGTGATGGCTGTGTATAAACAGATCAGAGATGTGATTGCAGTTATGTCTAAATAGGTGACCATTCTGCTCATTTGTCGCGATATGAGGCCATATATGCACATGTAATGTATAAATAAAATTATTGACTATTGGTCTACACAAGAAGTCTCCAGAGTGCTGCTATAGGAATTGTACATATTTGCACTAAGAAGCAGGCACCGGGAGCATTATCCGTTAAAGTAACAAGTGACGGGCACAACAAGGAATTGTAAAAAATATGTTATAAAACATAAATTTTGTTTTCACAGTCCCTTTTTCAGAACACAGCACAATTTAAAACAATGCCAAACTGTCCAGTTCTTAAAGGAATCCTGTAGGAACATATACAATAAAGGTCTATTATGGACAATGTGCAGTGAGAATGCCAAAACAGCATATGTATGAAGAGATTCAGTAGAGAGTTATAAACCTTTTTATAGCACATACATATTGAGAAGCTCTTTACAAGCAGAATTTTATGTAGATATAATTATCATGGAGCTGACAATTTCATTTCCCTGCAGCACACATCCAAAATATACACACTGAGATCTCTCTGAATCAGAAGTAATTTAACTTACCATATGGCTTTCTATATGAGATAAATGGAGAACCTAAAGAAAACTCCACAAAACCAAGATTTATCCAGACAAGTCTTTAGCCTGGTGATGAAATCCCATTGGATTGATCCAGTCTTCTGTTACAACTACTCTGAGTGCAATGGCAGCAAACATGTAATGCCATATCCCCACTGAATCCAGTCTTCCATAGAAAATTTCCAAAATCCAGAATCCATAGGAAATTTTTATTTAGGGTTCAGATATTGGAAGTTTATGCAAGTTAGGGGTGGTCATGCCCCTTAACAAGGGATACATAAATGTCAGGTATGGATAATGTATAATTATAACGCCTCCCCTATGGGCTAATTCTCCCACTACCATTGGAAACCCACAAAAAATAGGTTTGTGCAGATGCATTTTACTGGCGGATGTCAAACATGTTTATGAGTAGAGTGCGTCCATTCTGAATCCAGCCCCATATGTTGTAACTGAAGTGTAAGTGTTCCCTTAACTGGAATTATTACCCTTATAACTTTACAGCTTGCATTATTAAGGAAGAGTCCTACTGACATTCACCAAGTGTAGATGTATATGTTAGCCTGCCATGCATAACTCCATTGCACATGGTGATCATAAATCATGCATTTGTACTGTATGTGGTATGTGGTTATGTAGCCATAGCAACGGCTTTTATCTGCCGTCACTTTCTATGTTTCTATGTTTCTAAGTAATCTATTAAGGTTCCAATGACCCATTTCTTGCTGGCACTAATTTCAGTTACAGTTAAGTAATTATTAATCATATGACATTTTATAAACCTGACCTTTCTATTTCCATTACATGAACGAATCAATTTACTCGTTGGAAAATATTGGGGTATATTTACTAAGCAGGGAGATTGCAGTGAGATTGAAAAGTCCACACATTTCTATTTATATATTTGTATTGTTTGGAGAATTGGTAGATCCTCACTTAGTGATCTAGTCGTATGTGGTTGGAAATTTGGACCGAATCCAAACTGGGCATGTTCGGTAAGGAAGAAGACTGCATTTTAATGAGTTGATGTCCACTTCTTCTGGGCTGAAAGCCATTCTGTCTGCTTGGTACGATCGGGAATGCTACACACATATAGAATGCACAGTGGGGGAATGTATTTTAATAGTACAGTAAGATCTTGGTTAAGCCCTTACATACTATCCACAGCTTTTCACTACCCTCATTTAAGTATGGACTGTGAATAAAAGTTAAGGTAGGATTAATGTTATGAATATCAATGAGTGTGAGGGGAGTGGTCTTCTCTTGTGCACATGGTATCCTGAAAATTTCAGGAATCCATAAGTGAAAGAGTGGTCTACAGAAGAGAGCAAAAGTGTACAAATGCTTTTTAAATGCTTTGGTTAATTTCTAATTAACTCACATATTTAAAGTGACCCATTTCACTGCTGCCATTAGATCTCACGGGACTTGTACTAATTACCGGTAATCAGCTTTTACTTAAACAAGGTCTGTGTGTTGTTATAAGCCCTATGAGCGATGCCTTGTCACTGATTTATGATTTCAGCTCCTGCAGGCGAAATGTGCCTGAAATGGTATAAACATTTTATAATTAGTATAGGCATCCAAATTCTGGTTATGTCCTAATACAAATGTAGTAGATCTTTTGCTTGTACTTTAGTGGAAGAAATGAAAAAATATAATGTTGTTTGCATATAAATTTTTTTATGACTTACAGTTTTTGTTGAATATTTAACTCGCATACAATAAACCATAAATAAAGCAATGTCATGTGAGAAATATATTTAAAGATCAAAGGCGGTGCTCTCAGCAGTTTTGCTAAAGGTTGTGTCAATCAATAATTACAGCATTGGATTATGATTCAGGAAACACAGAAAATATCAAGACCTTTTCAAAGTGTTCAATTGTGATCATTTCTCTACCAATCAAATGCTATGATGCCAATGTACTCTGTAAGGGCCTTTTGTCATGAGGTTGTATTTTAAATATTAGAATCAACTTCCCTTTGTTGATCTCTTTGCAGTGTGCGCAGACAGAACACAATTTGTGAGATCTTTGTTTCGAGTTGGGTTTTATTTCATTAATGAATTAAGGGGAAAAAGGTCTTTAATTGGCTAGTTATTTTGGAAGAACAGCATAGCAAGTTAAACAGTAAATAGGGACCAGATAACAGCACACCATGTCCTCACTGACACAATAGCCTTGGCACTCCTCCAAGTGATGACAGGAACAAGCCATGGGTCCTGCCTCTCCTGACATAGCTCAAAACTCCACACAGACACGGACACTAGTAAAATGAACCACCACCAGATGCCACCTCGGTATGGCATAAGCACTGATAACTTTATATAGCTTTCTGACAAAGAGAAACAACCACAATACCACAATAACCTCAATCAGCCATAGCCAGGAATATACAGATAGGTTATAAGGGTTGGAAGTCTGTGCAAGCAAAGAGTCTGGTTAGCACTTGCACATATGTATGGGTACTGCAGTAATGGATTTTAAATATTGGTAAAGACATTTACAGTATAAACTGATATCAGTAAAACACTTTGCACCATTGGTTGAAGTGGAAATTTAGAAGTGACGGTATGGAAACACTGAATATAACAGAAGTCAATGGAGATCTTTGAAGCTGGAACCTTTATATTAACATTTTAAAATCATGGTTATGTATGAGGATCCTCACATTTGGAGAAGCAGCATAAAATACTATATGAACACAGCCTGAACAGGACAGATCAAGTCATCAATTTATAGACTGTATAGTACACCCCACAGGAAACATATACACTCTAATTCACAGAGCCTTCATATGTTCAATTGCTCAATGTTCAATTAGTCGAATGTCATAGAAATTAGTTCCTTCTTCCACTGAGGTTTTTTGGATTGTTTCATGTGCCAGACTCGATTTTTATTTGATGCTTGCTTATGTTTTACTTGTATATATGGAGAATGTGCAAGTTGCCCTGCAAGCAATTGGGCCATAGTACCTTGTATTATTATAATAAAAGAGCTAGAGAAGAAATGTCAGAATTACAAATGGATCACCTAGCGTACAGAACTTAATGTTTACTTGTCATCATTGCTGGTAAAATATTAATATTTAAATATTAAAATCATATTCTGTTTCTATTTTATTTTTACCAGAAAACGGATGCAAGATACAAAATATGATAAACACAGGGAAATTAGTTTGACTGAAAGGTAAGTGTAATTTGCTGTGTCACATGTAAATTTTCACCATGCTTCAGTTACTGGCATTGACACGTTCATTATCTACACCCGGGTACACATACTGCAGCATCCAGCTATAGTTGTATTATAAACCAGGAACAAGAAGTTAGAGGGGATTTATTATAAGTCTGAAAAGCATTGTACTAATATGTGGAGTGAGGATGTATCTGCAAGGGGATGCCGTTACCAGCTGTGTTTCAACTATGATACATCTGGCAGCTTAATGTCAGCTGTGTTGAGGGTTAGGCATGCAGGAGATGGAGGGTTAAGTTTTTGGTTGTTAGAAAGGAAAAGTTATTGGGACATAAAGGATTAAAATCAGGTTCATATAAGGGGAAGTTAGGCTAAGGTTAAGGATATTTTGTCCCTGGACAATTCCTATCCAGGTCTGCCGTGATCTTCATTGCTGCTATCGATAAATGACTCTAGTTCCTTTGCAGTGTCACAATATGAAGTGCTGCAAACCACACCTATCTGAATAGTAATTTAAACATAAAAGAGGATGGTGCCATGAATCTATAATATATGTCTGGGCTGATGATAGTGAGAGTTTAGGGGTTAAAGTAGAATTAAAAGAAACAAATACTCAGGAAAAACATCCATTCCTGCCCTGTTAGTTTATTACCACAACACCATGAATCATCTCCCTACTACCCAGTAATGATTTTCTGATTCTGGTTACATTTTCTGTTTACAATGAATTCAGTTTATTTTACTGTCACTAAATCTTCTACATCCATACAATGTAAGCTAAGTATTCAATGCTTTAAATGCATTTTGATATATCATATATTCAGCATTTATTTTCACATCTCAACATCCCTTAGCTGATGTTATATCTCAAATCCCCCAAACTCCTCACAACTCTTATGCACATTCAGGACACTACAGAATCTGTCTAAATACAAACACATCACTTTCCTCATCCCTAAAATGTGCCCTATGGCCATAACTGACCTCTTACCCTCTAAAAATCATAACTTTCTGCAATAACAGAATTAGACCCAGGCTCTGTCGCAGCACTCTCACATGATATACTCCTCTTTACTAACATTACTACTTCTGTACCCAAATTTAACATTCACAGTTCTACTCAAAGTCCTTTGAAGGTTATGCTGTGCAGCTCTTCAACACATCTAAAGTATCTGCAACACATCTATAGTATCTGCAACACATCTATAGTATCTATAGTATCTTTTAAATCCCAATTCATTACTGTGAATACTCTTATTCCTCATACTATGCAGCAGAGTTTATGGGCCCAGGTGCAAAAGTTCAGCCCCCCCCCACATTTACAACAGAAATGAAATGTCGATCTGTTTACATTTTTTTTTCCATAAACAGCAAACGGCACACCACATCCCCCAAGCACCACCCAGACAAGCACACACCAACTTATCACTAAAGTAACGACACTGACAACCATATTTGGATTTTAAACAAAGGGAACATATTTATTGAATGTGGACTTAAATTNATTGGGCCGAATTATTGTAATTTTAGATTAACCTAACGAGAACTTTGTAGAACTAGGTGGCCCAATAGCAGATTAAAGTAAGGAGGGATCAGCAGAAACCACTTACCAAAGAGGTCACCCCGCCTAGACCTCTTTTTCTCCTACCCGGTCCTACGGCAAGCACTC
>JABWIB010000380.1:35524-46802 GCA_016617825.1 Platyplectrum ornatum
GAATACACATTTGTGGAAATCGTCACCAAAATCGTCAGCCACTGACGATTTCTGTAAATCGTCAGTTAGTGAATTCCCCCCCAGATCCAGACTTGCATACTGGCCAGACAAACGTCAGCATGTCCACATATGAATCACTTCCACACATACATAGACAGACTTTTATCAACCAGAGCTTACAGTAAGTGTGTGGAAACTCCTGGGTATATAGTGGGATGCAGAGAAAGAATGCCTATAACTAAGATAGAAAGAAATGCTTGTAAAGCATCTATACTCTTTAGTCTGTACTGGTTGAAATGCATTTCAATCGATTAGCACAGATGCTTGATTGAAAATATGTCATAAAATTCATTTAGTTTTATTCTTTTATTACACATTCATGGAAAATTCCAATCTACCTTTATGATAGAGACATACACAAGGTTAATTCACCAGTTGTACATAAATGAGCTACAAAGTGCATTCCATAACCCAGACATTTATGATCAAATCAAGGCCAGTGCTAATTGCCTAACCTTGTGAAATCTGCAATGTGAAATATTTGTTTACATTGACCTTTCAGATGCACCATCACCATGTGAAAAATATTGCTTAAAGGAAAAATATATGCTATCAATAATAAATTACTTAATGTAATGGTCTTCATAGAAACATTTGAGACTGAGAGATTGATTCATCCTTTTGTCTGGTTCAACTTGTTCCTGTCTCTATAATAGCTGCCACTTTTTATTCCTTTTTTCTGTGCAGATTACCCCTGTACCCCATGCACTTGATTATTACTGGTTCATAGAAGCTATTCTGGAGGCCACTGGTGGTGGCTTTAGGTGCATTAGATCTCAATATAAAAATACATGATATATGACCCGATATGATGGATTCTGTTGTTATGAGGTATTCCAGAAAAGCCTTGAAAGTGATGATGGTTTCATGTATTCGCTAATTTATGTAACTCTGAATTTTATTTTACAGATGGATTGGGTGGTTACTGCTATTACTGGTTAATAGCAGTGTTCTGGTTAGGACTTTTAGCTTTGTGTCAATTCCCCCTGTTTTATATATTAATTTCAGAAAATTTTGACACCTGTCTCTACCTGGCAAATGAGTGTTCCTGAATAAAGTTGTAGCCATCCGAACTATGAGCAAAAGTCAAAGAGATAGATTTACAAAATAGGAAAATTGAAAACCAAAGGTGTTGCCCGTAGCAGCCAATCAGATTCTAGCTGACACCCTCTAGCATGTAATAGGAGAATAAGAGCTAGAATCTTATTAATTGCTATGGGCAAGATATCCAATCCAGTTTAGTAAATATGGATTTTCCCCCAATTTTACAGGAAAGATGCAGGAAATATATTTTTAATGTCTATCATACAAATACTGAAAATATTATTGTTGTATACTATGTTGCCTCACAAAGTGGGTAACTGTTGTAAGTTAAGTGGGCAAATCCATGTTGAATTGCAGGGGAGATAAAATTAATGTTTGCTTGCATGTAGGGAGAATACTTTATTTTGCACACAGATACTGATCTGCATTACTGTTACACTATTATTAGACTTGGGCTAGGAAACATAATCTCTCAAATTCAATACTGTTTGCAACTAATGAAATGTAACTACCCTGTAATTCAACATCATTTTGCCCACTCTTGACTAGGTCGCGAGTAAAGCTGCCAATTCACTAGACAATTTTTATCCCACATCCAGGGGTTTTGGGCTAAAAATCAGGTGTGTGGGTAGCTAAAAAAACAGCAATAAAACACCTGGCAACAATATCGTTGATCAATTCGAATTCCGTATTGATCAACAATATTGTATAAAAAACAAATAAAAAGTATAATCCTATACTTACCTCTTGCCAGCATTTTCTACAGCAGGAGAAAATGGAAAATCACCCCGTTTATCGACATCATTATCTTCTAGAACAAATGCCCAGCTTAAGTTAATAGTGCCTAATGTCTGAATCTGGTCCAATGTCTACATTCAGCCAATCTTATTACAGTAATCTCCCCATATTTCTAGCATGTGCAATTGAACACCCCACTCTAACTTTGTATGTAAAGCTGTTTGGTTAAATGTAATGTTTTAAATTTAATCAGAATCATCACCTTTGTGTCTAATCAAAACAAAAGCTAATCTTTTTTCAACAGTAAACAATCACTACACAAAGGTGTATATTTACTAAGCGGTGAAATTGCATTGAGATTCGAAAGTGGAGATGTTGCCCATAGCAACCAATCAGATTCAAGCTCTCATTTTATACACTGGAGAATGTAAACTGAAATCTGATTGGTTGCTATGGGCAACATCCCCACTTTTCAATCTCACTGCTTAGTAAATATACCCCGAAGACTGCTAATTCTCACTATGATTTCCATTAACAATCTAAAAAAAATGGTAAAATTATTTTACTGAAAACTTTTGGGTGCGCCATTATAGCTGTGTCCTTATCGATACAAAAAAGCTAAATTTTAGGTTTTGTGGTAGGTATAACAGAAAATACCTTTGGTAAACAATCCTTAGTACACATACTCTGATATTTATACCTGATTAAATATTGGTTTACGCATTCTTTACTTGTAAAATAAATTTTAAACCCTTGTCCTGTTCACAAGAGGAAATTAAAATAAGAAAATATGTCATGCCACCTTCGCCAAAGAAAATTTTTCTCTTTTCATTTGTTTTCCCATACATAAAATAATACAAGCAGCTGCATTATATAAAAAAGTAGATGGCTACAGGAGGCGTTCTTCTTACTAATGGATGCTCTCTTGACCTCTCTGGCTTAGAGTGGTGGAGTACAAGCTTACAATTTGCAAGCATGTTACACAAAAACAGAAATAATAATAATAAACAATAATAAATAATAAACAAATGCTAGTATAATAAACAACATATATATATATATATATATATATATATATATATTATATTGCTGTTTGTATTATGTAAACTCATAAACAGGAATGAGTATAGAAGTGGTACATGAAACTTAACTGTGTTTTGTTGTGTGCTAAATGCACAATATTCTCTTAGCTAATACTTATAGAAGGTGTTCCTTATAACATACAGCTTGAATTGGTGCTACAAATCAACATGAGATCCAGCAAAATGGAACATGTCACAGCAGGATAGTGCACTAAATGCAACAATACATAATGGTCAGCCACGTGACCTTTCCCTACTGCCTTTTTTTCAAATGTTAAGAGAAAGATAGACAAAAGGGAAGGTGGGGGGTCTGCAAAGAGAGTATAGACAGTGTCCCTTATTGTTAATTAACTACCTTAGCAGGATGTGGCTGTTATACACAGTCTAATCCTCTTGTGCTTCACATTTTTTTCCATTAGTGCCATGAACAAGTAGGGTCCTTGTAACTGTTATGGAAGTTGATCCTGGCAAATTCATAAAGCAAGGTTGCAAAATTTCCCTGCATATTGGGGATTTATATTTATCACTGAACACTCAATATATTCATGTAATGTAGGCAAGAAAATAAATTAAAACATTTAGGTGAATTATATGACAATATTTTACTTATTTTATAATTTACTATTGGACCAGGTATAAAGCAAGACATGAAGGGATTTTTATATAAAGTATAGCTATGACTCTCAAGCTGAAGTACATATTTTAAAGTTGTTAGGAAAGTAATTTGAAGTGAAAAAAATCAGAGTTATAAATGTTTCAAATAAAGTAAAATGTAGTAGATATATATGACTAAATTAGGATTTTAGCTCTTGATTTGGGGTTATCGTTCTCCATGTCTGTATGTTTAATAATTAAACATAATATATATTAATAAATTGGACAATATCTGTCTATTAGGTGACTAAGACAAGCTCCATGCGTAAAAGTAAAAGTAACATAGACGCATACAAGTTCACTCCCCTCTTCATAAGAACAGACCTTCAACGGAGATCTGTATCTGATCCATTGTAATTATCATAATAATCATTTTTTATTGGGGGGGGCAAAAATTACTAATAAAATATTGTGCAGTACAATGAATAAGACCCATTTTAAAAAAAATTTATTACACATTTCATATTTATATTTAGTGAATGGTGTAAGAATGAAACTGAGAAAAATATATGTAATAAGATAACAATGGACCAAATCCAGGTCTGCAAGTGAGCTGCGCTCGCATGCAAGTATCTCTGTACAAGTGAGATTGCCTCCCCTAATTTATAAGCCTAGCTCATCAGAAGCAGATCAGTGCATAATATTTCCAGTGCATGATGTTTCATACGTATAAACAACGTGCTAGTCATATCTGCTAATAGTGACGTCATTTACACAGGGAACATGCATAAACATCGTCGGAAAGCTGGATCTGGTCCAACATTAGTATATGTTTCCCCCAGAATAATGTATAATTGTACAACATTGTATTTCTGTATTTATATGTTGCATAAAATCTGAATTACAATTTTGTCAACAATGTATGTTAAAGATTTCTTATACAGAGTTACCCAAAATAGTGGGCGGCACCCCCTCCTTCACAGCGCCCTCGCTACAGCCTGTGACAACATAGCTGTCTGTAANATCCGGTAAAGTGCTGGCACAGGCCTGATTTTACCTTATTTTAGAGAGAACTGCAGAGCGTGTCAAAGGCTGACTGCGCTCTGCCCAAATGTGAAGGGTAGCCTGTCCCCTCGCCCCCCTTCCCCTGTACGACTATGATTTGCACCTACACATGTAATATGTATATGCAATGGTTAGTTTAACGCACCAGTCCTACAGGCATTCTTGTACTTACTTATATACTTTAATATCATCTAGACCAGGGGTTCTAAACCTCATTGGTAGCATAAGAACCATTCTCTGGTGGTATTCAGGACAACATAATAAGAGGTAACATCCATTCATGCATTTTAACCAGTGGTTGCTGAGGTTAGTTTATTATAAGATCTTGAGCAATGCATAGAATATGCAGACAATGTATTTCAAACTTATTTCAAAATTATGTTACATTTTTAAAAATATATACATTAATGAATTATTTTAATGATAGCTGTATGTGCTTACACTGTAATTCAATGAACTTGCCATATACAATAATAATAACAAAATAATAGACAACCTTGTTACAGTCTGATAGCCATGAAAATGTCCTGTCTGCTGTATTCTAGAACGATAACACTTTACACCTTTACACAAAGGTCAACATCAAAGCAAACCAGGAGAACGGTTTCATATAAAAACAATGCAGATTGTGGCGCATACAGAATAGTAAAGTCTAAATGAATAATAATACATCAATTTTTAAAGCAATATATCCATGAGGATAACCCTGTAGTTTTAACATTCAGCTACTAAATAACAGCAATCAGAAGTGTCTTCCATTTTTCCCTCATTTCATGGTAGAATAGTCTGACAGATAAGTGTACTTAAGTAAATAGCACATAGTATTTTAATAAGCCAGGTGCTCAGAATGTACACAGAAGGGCATGTCTATTATTAAAATTAACTATAGAGGGTACTGCAAAGGGTACAAAACACTATGGTGAATTAATTGAAAGCTTCAGTTTAATGCTACTGGTAACATACTCTTTAGGGCTTTTGGTTGTCTTGACAACTTTGTCATCCTAGCAAGCAGAACATTACATCAGCTGCTTCTCTTCCCAGTGTACATCTACACTACTTTACCCTACTCAAGCGATACAGATGTCCACAACATGGCAAATTTACTGCTGCAGGGATAGCAAAGGGATGAGTCAGTGTTATGAAATACACAAGAATTAAAACTTTACAAAAAAATCCCTGTTTCTTGTATATGTATTCATGGACTGGTTCCAGACTCCTGCAAATTCTGCGTTCACTGATCTGAACAATTAATTTGCATAGTTAATAATTCAAAGGCTTATTCCCCTCCCTATGGGAGGAGACCACGGCCTAAATTCACTAAGCAGGGTTATTGAAGGGGAATTGAAAAGTAGGGATGTTGCCCATAGCAACCAATCAGATTCAAGCACTCAGTTTCATTTTACATACTGGAGAATGTGAGCTTGAATCTGATTGGTTGCTATAGGCAACATACCCACTTTTTAATTCCCGAGCAAACTCCCCGCTTAGTGAATTTAGGCACACGTCCCTATGCAGAGGGGACTCCGCAAATTAAACTTTAAATTAAAGGCCTAACCAATGTACACTTTGCATACCTCCCCCTGCCCCTGTGTGTACTTTGTATNTGCACAAGCCGACTCTGCCCGCTAAGTAAACTGCATACTTATATAATTTACACAGAGTTCACAGAATAGAGTGCACACTCTATTATGAGGCCATATTTCAAAAAACAGACTGCTGAAAACAATGCATTTTCCACAGCCTGGATCCAGCCCCATGTCACCATTTTTTTTGCCACCACCTTTTTAGATGGTTTAGTGCCAGTCGTTACCGGCAAAAAGGACTGCACAGACCAGGAATTGCCCAGTCAGTATTTACATCATAAATGCTAAGGATGCTAAGCGACCTCCACCAGGGCCGGCGCGCCCATTAGGCGAAGTCAGGCTGGGAGGGCAGCAGCAAGGCAGGGGAAAAAATAAATTGTTAAAAAATAAAACCTAGAAAAATGTGTAAAAAAAACCCCAATAATTCAAAACCGAGAGGGCAGACGGGACCACTCCGCNGCCTTCCGCAGTGCTTTTCAAGCGGCGTGAAGTCATCACGTTGCGGCGTTACGCGGCGTGATGACGTCACGCCATGCGTCATTCACATGCAGGGAGAGCAGTGCTAGGTCTGCCTAGGGCGTCCGCAGACACTGCCCTGACCTCCTTATCCGGACTTCTGAAATCTATGTCTGTGCTAGTTGGTCAGAGGCTTAAGAGGAATAATACTTCAGTTATGTGGGCTTTGTTAATATTGTAAGTGGGTGTTGCTTTTTGGTTTTTTTGGTGATTTATATTACTGTATTGGCCTTCCCATTTCATGTGTTTATACATTTTTTTATATTTCTGTACTAGAACACACTTTTCATGTTAAATGTAAGTAATTAGAAAGGGCTCTTTGGATAGTGTTAACTAGAGTTTGCAAATGTATATAAAGTCTTTTCTTCATGGATCCAGTTCCATTTTTTTAAGATGAAAGGTTATACCATGTTGAGATTTCCACCATGGAAATCTGTCCAAATGATCCTTTCAAGGTTCAATGGAGCTGTTCAGATTGCTCAACAAATTAGATTAATTTAGATTTTTTTTTCTACACGTTCAGAATATGGGAGCCCCGGGTCCAACCCAGGAATAACCCTTCATTTTTCCAGGGTTGTAAAAATTTTTGGTGTTTAGATTACCAAACACCTGGGAATTTCAGGAAACCCAGGAATTTCTTTCAATTCCTTGGTACATGGTGGTAATCTGAACGGGGTATAACTAATGCTCACAGCCGATGGGCCAAAATGCAGTGGCGTAACTACCCAGGGTGCAGGGGGTGCAATTGCTATGGGGCCTGTCAGAGACAGTTAATCAGTTAGATAGTCATGGATCATTAATTTTTCATCTATGGAATGTTCTAAACTTCTGTATGACTCTCCCTAGACTGTGCATTGTATGAGATGTACTTCTCTCCTGCATGTAGCTGCTGTGAGTTACGACAGACATGGTCCCCGTCAGAGACAGTTAACCAGTTATATACTCAGCTGTAACCTAATGCCATGTTCTACACTTGTTTAGTATCTTCCCTAAACTGTGTATTTTGTTCTTTACTTCTTCATGCAGCTGTTCTCACTCCTTTGAGCTATGGCAGCCTTGATCCCTGATATGAACAGTGTTATGGGTATATATATATATATATATATATATATATATATATATATATATATATCCAATACACTGAGATATAGATATATATATATATATATATACCCTTAACACATCCCCAACCACCTTCTATAATTTTTGTCTTGGCAGAGACATTGGGGGCCCATTAAAAATTCTGCTATGGGGCCCCCAAATTCTAGTTACACCCCTGCCACAATGCTTTAAATGCTAGGACTGTCACTCCCCTCTCGATAAGAAAAGGAAGAGCTTTGCCTTAACTTATTTGTGTAGATCAGCAGTCCATGTGACTTCTGACCACACTTCTGTTTGATTTTTTTTTATTTCAAATGAAATGATTATTACTATTAATATTTTATTCCTAAATGTATACCAGATTTACAATAGGTCATCTACACTATAACTACAAATTCCTTTTTTATGCTCATTTTCCACCTGAAACGTTACCATAATGAATCCAAATTTCCAGTAATACTAATAAATAATTACTGTATAAAATGTAATATTTTAGGATGATATAAAAACAAAACTATGCTTTCTGTATTTAGGTTTTCCTCTTAAAAAAAGCCATTTCCAAATGAAAGAAATTATTATCTCCTCTGTGTGGAGAACATCCTCTCCAACTCTCAGCAGGCTTAAGACATAAAGGATACAAGGTCACTGCTACATCTCGATCTCAAACGGGAAAGCATGCTGTGCTTGCCACCCAGGAGTTAAACCCAGAGCTGCTTTTTTTGAAATAATTAATTAGGTTTCATTTTTTTGAGTGTGTGTGTTTGTGCTTGTGTGTGTCTGCATACTTCAATTCAATACTCAATAGAAAGTATGGCCAGATTATACTGTCCCTGTATTCCTTTTGAAGTAATACACAATAAATTTGGTAGTTCAGAAATTCCAAATGTAATTATTTTTCTATGCTCAGCAAGGTATTTGAATATCATGCTGAGCAGAACATTTATCTCTAATGATTAATAGTCTCTGAAAATGTTCATATCTTTAATTTCTGTGGCTCCCAGTACCAGAGTGGCAAATACGATGGGTTATATATCTGTAACATATGTTGCTGATCAGATATGTCTAGTATTCATAAAAGGTTGATTGTTATGCTTGTACATTACTAATTAGAGATAGAAGTTGTTTCAAAGGTAATAATATTAAATATCTTATATGTAATCTAAAATGTAATATTTCAAGCAATATATATCAAAATTAAGCAGTGCTACATCTGTGATACGGTATGTTAAAATTACTATACTCTATAGATACATTTTTGTCTATGGTCCTGTGCCCAGTGAAAACATGTGAATATGTCTCCAGAGCTTTCACATAACAATTTTTAATCCATCCTATACCATTTCCAAACACATACATTAAATGAACTCTTGTCTTCCTTTGAAGATTTAAGGGGCATATGCATTTAAAGAGTATTGCANACAGGACAGAGAGGCACCATCCCTGGCCTAATGATTAAGGCTTTTTGTCGTGGACGGGGTAGATTGTATTCTGTGTGATGTTTCTCCACATTTGTAGCCCATAGTGGTGTGAAAGAAAATATGTCATGTTCCGTAACCATAGTATAAAAAATATGCTCACTTGGCTCCTAATTCAGTTATGTCGCTGAATTTGATCTTCCGTCATAGTTATATGTTGATGAAGATGAGGAATTTAAGGGGAGGTTGAGAGCAGAAGTCAAGAAAAAAGGTTTGTTGGTACAATGGTCAATGTGAGAAAAAAGTGTATTAATGGAGAAAACTTAGAGAAGAAGATAGATTAAAGATATAAAAAGAAGGATGGGGCAAACATAGGAAAAACATAGGCACAGAGATGAACAAAAACAAAGAACACAACCAGCACAAAAAAGGGGAAAAACTCACACACAAAAAAGGCACATATAAAAAATAGAGACAGTACAAACAAGAAAGGGAGACATGGACAGGTGTAATAGAGGAATACATGGGTCTACTGGTGATCACTATCCATGNAAGTCAATGTCACAGGCAGGGGCATGGCTTCACCCTCTACTTGGAAGGAGGAACTTTTATCAGTGACAGCTGCAATTTACTCCTTGTTGTGCTCATCCTGCTCCAGCCACAAAGGGGTTCTTCCAGGGAGGCAACAGCAAAATATGAAGCAAACATTTAGCATCTTACAAAATGATCTGTAGGCATTCCAAGATGGTTTGTCACTTTGTATAATAAATTAGACCTGCTATTGATGATTTTACATAGAAGTTACTGTATTTATTAGTAACCAAATTATTAATGGTTAAGTATATCCATAGATGTATTTAAATCTTCAGAAATTATAAAATGTAAAAATATCACTAAAGTTTTGGAATGCTTAAATGAAATCACTTGTTCAAGATTATGTTAAAATGTAACCCATCATTAAAAGTGTACGCAAATTAAATAATGTGCGCCTGACAAATCTTTTGTACTACAGACTTTAGTTGACGGATGAATCTTTAGCATTTCTGAGATAAACGTTGATAGTTAGTCCTTATCAGCAGTCTTCATGGAAAACAATAAACTATATATTTTTTCATCAAAAAAGTACATTCATAGACACGAATAAAACAGCATGCTTTATTTTCTACCAAATATGCATTAGAAATCATTAACTCATAGTGAAAAGTCAATATAACGTGTGTATAGCACTAGTTAACAAATGCTGGACAATCAATCACCTATTCAAGTGACAAATTTTCTGTGTTTCTCTTTGCACAAAAATCAGGAAATTCTTTATATTGTGGAAGTAACTCAAATAAGTTTCCACTAGACAGGATTCAGATCCAATCTTGAAGGACAATTTTCCTGTGGAAATGATGTGGTCTTTGATTCCTAGTTAATTGATGGGTTATTTGCAGCCAACCTTGAATAATAAGGAACTTAAACAGCACATACATCCAATAAGAATTCCATCAGTAATTTGTGAATCTTGTGAGTGTAAGAGTTATCTGTTAATTGTATGGACGCCGACACATTAGGCGCTATGTTAAGTTATTTNTTCATTTACCATCAGCAGAAGCATAAAAAGAATGCATAATTTGCAAAATCTAATATTTCCAGAGATAGATAAGTCCTTTAATCAGACAGTTTTAATCATGTCTTTATTCTTCATTTCATTTGTACAACATATTGCAACACGTCATGTGTGATATGTAATTAATAAAGTAAACTAATAATGCTGGTGTGTCCGCAACAGCTATTGGGGCAAGCTCTCTAGAAATAGATATATAACAGGACCACAGTTATGTCAACACTTAATTTCATTCATGAAAATAATTGGTTATGACTGAAGCTCAAAGAAAACACCTATTATACCTTAAAGCGCCAATGTGGTGACATTTCTGACTTCAACAGAACTGAGTTTAGCTACTCTCAGTCCCTACCCTGAGTATCCTACCCTTTCCCCACAAGGTCTCAGGAAGTAGTAAAAACATGCTCATTCAGTTGAAGAAGACATTGGGGTATATTTACTAAGCAGGGAGATTGCAGTGAAATTCGAATT
>JABWIB010000380.1:73329-86074 GCA_016617825.1 Platyplectrum ornatum
AGCGCGAACTACCTTCCTGCCAGGTCACACATGTACGCCCTATAGCGGGAAGGGGTTAAAATTTCTCTGCTCCCCAAATTAATGTACCTTTTTTAGATCTATGCCGTATATATTCCCTAAGTCGGAGATGGCTCCTTCTTCTAAACTTCTGTCCAAGTATGTCTGGTGTCGGGGACCACCCCTGGATTTCCCGTGGTCAGATGTTCCTTCCTAAGCCTCTGGGGGGCCTCTGTTTACCAGACCTGGCGGCCTATCAGGAGGCATGTGTTCTTTCCCAGTTGCGGGACTGGTCCTGGAACTCTCATGTGAAGCTGTGGGCTCGGTTGGAGAGTAGCTTGTGCCCCTGGGTGCCGTTGCGAGATCTATTGTGGGTTCCCTCACATTCCCGTCCGCCTCTAGCTTTTCCACTGCGCTCTATGACAGACTCCCTTAAGATTTGGGACCGAGTTTTGAGTCGGCAAGCCTTGGTTACTCTACCAACTAGAAACCTCTCCTTTAGGGCTTTACAGTTGTTTGTCCCTTATTTCAACATTCCCATGTGGGCCTCTCATGGTATCCGTGACCTGATGTTTTGCCTCTAGGTCGTCTTTTGCCCTGGTCCGAACTGTCCCGTAAGTTTGGCCTGCCTGCCTCAGCGTACTTCCAATATCTCCAGCTGGAACACTGGTGTAGTGCTACTCGTAACTCTCTTGGGGCACTAATGCCACCTCCGGAGCCCTTGGTACATAGACTATCCTCAGTGTCCTCGAGAGGGGCTATCTGGTCTTGGTATGCCCTTCTCACTACCCCTGACTCCCTTCCCAAAATCCCTGCCCAGCGTCGCTGGGAGAGTGATATTGGGAGGACTCTGTCGTCCGGACTGGGACNGGATTTTTTCCTCTGCCTTTCGTATTTCAAAATGTGCAAACCACATTGAAATGTATTTAAAACTCCTACACCGGATCTACCTCACCCATCGTATGTGGCCCTCCCAGTTGAAGCTGTGCTGGAGGAATTGTGGTCTGGAAGGTGATCTCCTCCATGTCTTTAGATACTGCCCACATGTCCGTCCCCACTGGTCCAAAATGTTTACTCTAGCCTCCCAGATTCTGAAATGTGCAATTGCCCATGACCCGGCATTGGCCGTGCTTCACCTCTTCCCGTCCTCTATCCCAAAGGATAAGTGATGTGTCTTGGGCAACCTTCTGATTGCTACAAAAGCCTATATTGCTCAACAGTGGAAGCAACCCTCTCCCCCTACTATTGCACATATTATTACTATTTAGCTACATGATGGAAACTCGGGATGCTCCATACGAAGTAGCAGCCTCCTCTCCTCTCTTCAAGTGGCTCCCCTGGTCTGACTATATTGGTAGTGGGACGCATCCTAGACAGTCCCCGTAGGTGGTTTAGTCCTTTCCCTCCCGTAGTTCCCCCTCCTGGTGGTTTTACGATGTTTCTCTGTGCTTTCCCTCGTATTACTGAACCTTGGGACTCCTAATGTGGTGTATTTTACTGTTGCTTATGCCACTTTTCTGTTTATTACTGTTTGCCATATTGTATCGTTCTATGTGTCGAGAGTAGGTATCTCACTATCCCAAAGTCCATATTATTATTGCTGATGTTGGTCCGGTTCTACTGATATGAAACATGCAGTGATTGAGATGGCAGGCTTTTTCTGGGCTCCAGGCTGTTCCCTATGACGTGGAAAGTTGTATTTTGCACAGATTGTTCATTATTAGGCATTCTATTGCTTATAAAAATTATTAAATGCTATCATAATCTTAAAGGCTTATTTCATGCAGTCATAATTTTCCCCCAGAGATATAAGGCAGGTTTCCAGATCACCCAAAGTAGGGCAAGGTGCCAAACGAAAGGACACTCCCAAATCAATGAAGTCCTTCCTGGGGGAGGACACCAAATGTGTGATGTGGTAACCCAGGATTGACCCTGTCAGTTCTTGCAGAAATTAAATGAAAATATATTACGTCTGCCTGTGCCCAACCTTATATCAAGGTTTTGAGGTGGGGTTTAGCAGCTCCTTCATTGGTTTAACTCCTCCTCCTGTTCCACAGTTTGAATATGTGCCAAGTGTCGACAACAGTATTGCGGACACGCTCTCTCAATTTCATTGGTTACCTTTTAAAATCCTTGATCCAGATGCGAGTCCCTGTCCCACTTGTATCTGGCAGGTAATTGACATGGTGGTTGCTTTGCGATACTTGGTGCCTCCTATGTTTCACTGGTACCGGTCATCTTGGGAAGCGTGGTCTTTGCTTTGTTTTGTTGGCTGTGAATGGTCCCTTTTCATATCAATTTACATGTCTTTTTAGGCCAATCACCTCCCCTCATACACGCTGTAGCCGGCCAGCCGGCTCCAGGCGCGTTCAGTTTGCTACAAGGGAGCCACCGAGCCGGCGAAAAACCTTCTTTTTCGCCGGCTCTAGAAGCCGCTGATCCTGAGCCGTCGTTTTTAAAAGGCAACGTTCAGATTGCCTTCAAACGGCGGCTTTTACACTAGGGCCGTAGTTTTCGCTGAAAACGATGGCTTTATTTGGCAATCTGAACGGGGTATAATAAATCATAGAGGTAGAACTGGTTGTAGTAAGTTTTCAGGTAATAAGCTAAAGGTCTATGAGAGGAAGAGAAGAGTTACTAGATTTACTGAGTATGACTGAGTATAGTAGAATACAAAATCAGTGTGATATATAAATAGAGTTTAAAATATTATTTAAATTTAAGCATGTCATACATTTGAATATGTCTTTTAAAAATGTAGTTAACAAGATATTTTAAATAAATGCAAAATTGACAAACTAAATTGTAGTTATGTAGCAACAATTTTTTTGTAAAATTAAAAAACGATATAAATAAATAAAAAAATAAAGAAGTAAAATAAGAATATTTTTTTATAATATTTTACCTTATAGTAAAAAGAAGGTAAATAAAAGAGTAACCTTCAAGAATACTATATGGTAAATAACATAAACCTAACAAAATAATATATAATAAATATCAAGCTGGCTGGGATTGTGTAAGTTGGTACAGGTATATATATATATAATAATCTTGTAGCAGGCACTCTAACTATGTCTATGTCTACGGTATGTGTGAGCGAACTGTGCCTTCAGAAAGGCAATGGCTATCTTAACTTTTCTGCAGGCTGTGTACAGCTAAATATGGCCATTTTCAACTCTGGATCACTCTGTAATTTTTAGACATGCCCGTACAGTACACTAAAATTACCGGTTGCTTCCATTTGTAATCCTGCCCTCCCTTCAGAAACTGGCCTTTGGTAGATTTGCAAATTTTTTTATAGTATTGCTAGCATCAGTCAAATTGGAGATTTTTAAGTGTTATGGACAATAAGACTTGGTGGTATGGAACCAAACAACAGTAAATGGGTATTTATAATTCTTCAATTAAACCTTTGGGAAAAGTAATGGTATGGCATACCACATTATACAACCACACTTCGAGTCTTGATTGCTCGCCCAATCATGTTGTCTCTCCAANCACATATCTGTTACAGAAAAAGAACTACATATTATAGAACCAATTAAGACATGTTATTATGTTGAGGAAGTGGCAGTGTAAGATATAGATTAGTAATTTCTACATTTATATTTACTGCCTTCACAAATCATAAGACATTTATACATCAAATTA
Source organism: Platyplectrum ornatum (assembly GCA_016617825.1). Classification (NCBI taxonomy): domain Eukaryota; kingdom Metazoa; phylum Chordata; class Amphibia; order Anura; family Limnodynastidae; genus Platyplectrum; species Platyplectrum ornatum. Next base: position 76,978 of record JABWIB010000380.1, read on the forward strand.
CAATAACTGGAAATGTAATTACCAAGTTTGGCCTTTATAAATCACAGAAGACTTTATAGCTTCCCTGGTAATTAAAGTTAAGGAGCTTGTCCAGCATCATCGCTTATCATGTAATCNCCTCTTCCAAGACACTGTAGTTTCCTAGACACCTGTAACATATGACAGATTTTCCTGCAATCCAAGTTCCCAATGAGCTTTGTTCACGTGGTAAAAGCAAAAGACAAATAAAATGTGGATGCTTACCTCTTATGTATGCATGCTACAAAGGAAATTTCTTTAAGGGAAAGTGAATTAGGGATCAGAATCATTACAGACATCTACAATGCTATTTGTCAAATGCACAGGTTCTGTTCCCCCAGCACACACCTTGCATGGATGGAAATAGGTCTAGATCCGTATTCAAAAATATACCGTAAACTTAATGTGTTGTTGGAATATGTACAAGAGACTGTGGGTTTATTCATATGCATGTACACTTACTTTGGATGGACAGTGGAAGGTGATGTATTCAGATACATGCAGTGATCGAAGTGGGTCTGTATATTGCGGTATGGACCAACTTTAAATCCCAGTCCTAATATTAGTTCTAACCTTAACCAACCCTATTATTACATTAATACACTATCCTTTACTTCTTCAAATAAAAAGTATCACACAATGAACGGCACTTGTGGAGATTGCTAAACAGGAGATGCAGACCACCANTATGCAATAACTAAGACACACAGGTTTCAGTTACACTTAAACCCAATCAATGACTTTATTCGTGACTTAATTCATTCATTCAAAAAATAAAACCCCAAAAAGTCCAGAAAGGAGATAGCTACTTCAATCTTCTCTTAATGTTGACTTCCAATAGTACAGTTTCATCATTTGGAAAGGAAAGAATCAATAATAATGTGATACCACCACAAATTCCCACAAAAGCAATATTGCATCGCACTCACAATAAGATCCACTTGTTGAAATGCCTCAATCGCCGATCTCCTACTCCTCTTCTGATATATCTCCAGATATGCAGAAAAAGGAGGAACACCCACAGGGGTAAATCTGTGACTAACATTAAACAAGTAAGACAATTAAAATTGCACTCACATTTGTCCTCCTTGGGGTTATGCCTGTAGTATATCTCCTGATTCCAATCGCTAATATTAAAAGGTATCTTAAAGGGAGCTATTGATGTACTGCTGTACGGATATTACTTCCTTTCCTGTAAGATCACTCTCTCTGCAGCAATCCTCAATCCTTCACTTCATTTTAAATGTAATGGTACAATGATAATCACTCTGGATCGGGATGTAGGGAGAGAGAAATAGAGAAAACCACCACACAGGCTTCCTAGTGTAAGTCTATTTCAACCATTACACATAAAAAAACATTCTGGTTGTACTCACATGTCCAAACATTACAAGCGTCAGCATTCGTGAAGTGTCCTCCACTCGGATCTCTGGATGGTGTCCCTCTACTCTGATTCTCAATAGATAGTGGTTCTTCAAATAATTTAATGTTCACTACTTGATCCACACAATTTCTTTTTAAATTTTACATCAAAATTTCCATAAGAATTTCCATAAAAATTTCAGGTGCTACACCACCCACTGTAGATCGTAATGACCTAAATTAGAGGTGCAAAAGATGTTAAATGTGTGCCCATAAAACACACTCCATGGTAAATATAGGCCCTACAGCAAATNTATGTAAGCAACCTGCCCCCTTACCAACGCATTTCCCCTCTTTTTAAAGGTGTAACTGAGCTCTTCAATGTCAAGTCTCTTATAATTACAATGTGATGGAGCACACAGTTTGGGAACCACTGTGCTAAACAATGTGAAAAACCTATCTTTGTCCAAACCAATCTATCTAATTGTGCTTTCTCATATATACCACATGATGTTGTGAGTATTGCTACAAAGTGACTATGTGCTTATAATTGCATGAGTAACTGATTCTTGCTCATAAATACTTTTTCTAGCATTTGACAGTGGCCTGTGCTGATAACTTGTGTCAACTGTGAAGTAGTTTCCTTTGATATTTACAGAGTATCCTACTTTGGATACTCTTTGTGATGTGTATTCATAGTGAGCATACTGATTCTTCTCAAACAGTGATGCACCAGTAATACAAACATATATATTATTATTATTATTATTATTATTATTATTATTATTATTAAAAAATGCAGAATACCAAATTAAGAATCTTGAAATACCCTCAAATTTCTTGATCTCTACAAACCTTTTTATGCTTCTTATATTGCACTGATGGGTGTCCTTGAAATGTTCTCATAGGGGGTGTGGCATATTGCCCTTTTTAATATTTCTAAGGTGCTCCCCCCCACCTTTCTTTTAGCTTCCTTGTGTCATGACCAATGTAGGGTAGTATGNACCCACATTCCATGTCATACACACATTTTTTGGAGCCACACATGATAAAATAATTTCAATGAATTCATTTCGAACTCTTCCCCACAGTTTTACCATTAATATCTTGTTTTTTTGTACTTCACACTCCACACTCACTACAGACATAACAGTTTCAAAATCTGTGGAATCATTTGCTTTTAACATTCTATTTCTTTACTCCATCTTGCATATTTTTGACTACTAAGTTTTTTAATTTTTTTGGCTTTTTAGTAAATAAAATAATGCTTTTTTTTAAAAAAATGTGCACTAAATTGTGTGATGAAAGGAACTCCATTTAATCTTCATTTTTTTCTTGTTTTTTTCATTTATCAGAACCTTCCTTTCTTTTTTTTTAGCTTTATAAACACTCCTATTTCTTTCTTATGATATCCCTTTTTCAAAGATTGTGTCATTCATTTATTCTTCCTCTTGTATCGTGTAATCCTCATCATTTGTACAATTCTGGACGATTCTGATGAATTGGCTATAAGGGACCAATTCGAGCCATCTGGCATGGTGGTTGCTANTTCTGGGGATGTGCGAGTTGAAATCCATTGGTTTATGGTAGGTCTTTATATTTAGTTTTTTGCCTCCATTTAAGATGACCAAATCGAGAAATTCCACCTGTTCCTTACTGATATTAAAAGCAAGTTTGATATTATTATTTCTGTTGGAATTTTGATACTTGCAAAATTCTTCCAGGACTCCATATNACCTCCCCAAACAAATATGATGTTGTCTCTGTATCTGTGGAAGGTTATGAGTGGTTGCAGGTGTGGGTACTTATACATCCAATTCTCCTACCACAATGACATATACATAATCATGTATGCAGGTGCAAATTTGGTCCCCATCGCGGTTCCATTTGAGATTTCAGTTTCAAGGGAGTGGTCTCAGCCATAGCTGTATAGCAACGGCGGAGACCTCCCCTGGCAACGATCCTTATTAGAGTGTAGGCAGCAGATTATTTAATTATCTTTTATTTATAAGGCACCATAGACTATCCACAGTGCCATACAATGGGAAATACAGATAGGATGGATAGGGACGAGGGCCCTGCCCACAAGCTAACAGTGGACCTCATACACTAGGGACAATTTATCTGCAAATGCCCCACATACACAAATGTAAGATTTTGTATAATCTGTGCAGAAGTCCTGTTTCTGGGCATGGGCAGTGCAAATACACAGACAATATCTTGTCTCTGCATGCAGAAACTGCTTGAGTTTATTAGATAAGGATCCGGCACAATATTTGATTGAATAATATGGTTTCTAACTATAAGTATTGTTCCTCTGGANGTTTCAACAGTTTAAAACCAAGCTATGTGTTGCCTAGAGAAATATTTTCTAATGAGACAGAATTTTGTTTATAGGTTTATCTAACAGGCTATTTGCACCTGTGAAATTTACAGAAAACTCTCAATTAGTCCATTATAGTTGTAGCTCTGCTCCCATAATACAAACCAGATAATATCTTGTATACCTTACTGTTACATAGCAAACAATCATTTGTTTTCTTTTAGTGAGTGGTGATTTCCAATTTCAGCATAAAACATAAGTAATTAATGTCATATTTCTTCCAAGTTGATAGAACAAATTTCAATTTTAGGATATAGTTAGAGTGAGGAGGGCCTATCTATATCTGTAAATGAATGATATCATTATTTAGGGAAATGAAAGTTTAAGCTCTGTAAAACATACAATCCCACAGAGATCTCAGCAGAGGAACTTGTACGTGCAGGTGTTTAATGTGATAAGGTACGCTGCCATTTATCTGTGTACTTGCAGACAAATATTAACATAGGCATGAATTAAGCTTTTAATCCCTTTATTATAAATTCAATATCTTTATTTTTAACAAACATCAACAATGCACAATATTGTATTTCAAATCATTCATTATGATTCCCTACAGTGTACCATTACATGATACACCATAATACATGTGTTAATATAATGCCAGACATCTGCTTCACTTTAACTAATATATATTTTTCTATTTCGCATTGTGGAGTTTTAATAGAAGAGTGAGTTATTTGGTTCTTTATCAGTNACTAGTGTAAGTTGTAGTAATATTTATATCAGACACTATATGGGTGATTATTTACATCTAAAATCAGTGATCCTTCAATATTTATATCACAAAATATTTAAATCCATTATAGAAATCTAGTCACAGACAGAAAAGTGAAAAGTTACCAGATGAGGCTGATATGTTCATCTTCTCAGTCTGATGTATTTTGCAATGTTAGGTATATTTAGCTAAGTTAGCTCCTCGTGGCCATATTTTTAATAAACATAGGTTTGTACATGAGGAGTACTACATAATGTACCAACTTAATGAACAAGAGACAAAACTCCATTCATAAAAATGTTGANCTGGACATTAGGTTAAATAAAATAAATGCAACAGAAGAGAATGAACTTGTTAGTGTTTACCCTCATATCATTGCTAAAACTACTGATAANTTAAATCAATGTTCTCAAATATTTCCATGGAAATGTTTCTGTACATTTAAANCCTAATAATTTAATTATTTCATGGCATTCTTTTTATGGTATTTACTTAAATAGGAGACTAATAGGCAAAATCTCAGTATCTTAGTATAACCTAAATAAGTAGAATATGCTTGCTTATATTGTTTATATTGAAATACTGGATATTGCTCCTAATAGAATCTGTAAAAGCAGCACTTAAACTAAGTATCATCTAATTACCAGAAGGTACTTCTTAGGGGTTGCAACCAATGCGAACCCATCTGTTTAGATATTGGTACAAACAGTTTGAGATAAATGTAAATATATTTTTATGTTTGCCTTTATTTTAATGTTAACATGTATGGTAAAGATAATGCATGTTAACATGTTATATTGTAATAAGAACAAATGAGATGCCCATAGCTTTTATTTATCTAGTACATATAGATGACAATTATTTATGAATTGCATTTTAGAGGCAAGACCTTTCTTCTTCAGATGTACCGCTGGAGAGATCAGTGTTTATTATAGATGGGTAAATTGATTCACACATTTCTGACCAAGATAGGTTCAATTGGTATGCAAACATGTAANCTGCGATTACGAAGTGCCTAATTTTCTAATTTACAGTGGTAACTACACATTCATTTATTCTAAATTTTGCCAGGAAGTATATGTTACTGACTGTGAATGTGGAGGAATAAAAACGGGCAGGATGAGGATACGTGTTGGAAAGAGTAATCATGAGGGTAAAGACTTTGGAACAGATGTAGACTTTTATGTACAATTGACTTATGACTTATACCCCCTCACATTACATGCAAAAAGCCGAGGCTTTCGTGAAATAGACGAATCTCATGATAGCCCCAGCTTTTTGAATGTAATGTGAACGTAAACCTCGGCTCTTTCTAGCCAGGTCTTAGACCAGGCTAAAAAGAAGGGGACTCTCCAAAAAGCCTGGTCCGACTCTGCACTACTACAGTGTTGACCCAAGAAATCAATGGGGGAGGTAAAATGAATGTCAGTGTTTGCATGCAGGGGGAACACTTTATTTTTGCATTTTATACACAGATACTGACCAGTGTTCCTAGTACACTGTTTTTAGACTTGGGCTAGGAAACATCATCTCTCAACTTTAATACTGTTTGCAACTAATACTGTTTGCAACTAATGGGATTTAATCAACATGATTTTGCCTACTTGTGAGTAAATCGCAAGTAAATCAATAGTATGTAAAGTGTGGATCTAGTCCTTTGACATAGACACAGAGATACCCCTTTTTTCAAATTACTGTTAAACAAATTTCTATTGGGGAAGAAGATTATTTACATGAGCGGAGGGGGATATTTCTTCTAATATACAATAACACAGGGNAACATTGCTTGCACAAAATAACACAGAATATTGTCAGAAAAAGTACAATCATTAAAAAAAACATTCTTTTTAAATTTGGAACTAGACAAATGAATTAGCTGTGCGCATGTTGTACTTTGTATGGAATTGTATGGAAACAGCATGAACTATATATATATAGTTAATGCATAAGTTAGTCATTTGGCAACATGCAAATAAGGCTAACATTTTTCAGAACTTTTACTTTGTCTTCATTTTAGTGGTATGATCATGGTGGTTTCCATATTTAGCAGTGTCAGTAACTAATTCTTGGATTTAATTTTTGCAGACACTACGACATAATTTGAAATCATTGACAAAAGGTAAAAGTGTTGAATATTATGTTATACACCACCTATCTGTTCAACTCTAGAGCATTATTTATACCTAAGGTTTCAAGAAAAGCAATGTCACCAAATTCTAAAAACATTAGTGAATTGAATGTATGTCAAATCACTATGTTACATTGATAAGCCAGCTTGCTATTGTTGTACAACCTATTACAGATGCCACTTGTTTAGTGTGACAGCTGACAGCAACTAGAATGACATAGGGTCATTCAGTGACCTTCAAGACAGATGGTGCAAAATAGCTTGTATAATGTTATNGGTTATTTTAACTCAAAATATATTTATATTGAACACCATGACATAATTTCTGGATAATGTGGGGTGAATCTTAAATTATAAATATAATTAAATTGCAGAATGTTAAAATATGTACATAGATAAAACACAATTTATGTGAAAATATATACTATACAAAAAACCAACTAAACACATAGATGGGGATAATGTAAGAAGACATCAAAGGAGGGCAAGATCTCTGTCACTTGTACAAGTGCATATGCTCCTTTCTGCAAATATGAGAAATGTGTAGATCTTTTCATAGCAGGTTATNCACAAAATCTGAATTAGCAGTTTACTGACCATTAACTAGGTTTCAGGGTTGACAATTGGTTCGGGCCATTAGAGTGGTGGGTACAGCAATGGTGGGTTCATATACAAATCGAATCACAGGACATAAAACAAAGGCTTTTTACAAGGAAGCATGGCCCTACTGGTTTTTGAGGATAGAAAATTTGACCCGTCNTTTATTTAATTCATAAAATATTTATATACTTCTCCCTCAAAGCACTTAATGGTTGCAAGGCCTTCAAGTCCCCGTCCCCCCCATATGAATGGAATGAGGTACTGTACATGGATGCCTCCTACTCCTACTATGTTNCCTATACTTTTCAGTATTGCAATAGATATGCTCTTCCTTATCTTACAAGAGCTTTAATTTTAAATCANGCTACCTGCATATGNGGATGACGTTCTATNATACATTGGTAATGCAAGGTTTTCCATTTCTCCGATACTGTTGTTCTTAGCCCCATTGGAGTGGAGACTTGCCTTGAGTGGGTTACCTGTCATATACCTGTAGCATTTAGTAGTTAAGATTACATAAATAAAATCTTATTTATNACACTAATATGTCATTGAGTTGGAGGTGTTGCTATCTATTCCCTTGTTGCTCTTTGAGCAGGCTAATCTTATTAAAATTATTTTGTTTCCCAAACAAAATCCAGATTTATTTGTTTCAAACATTGCCCTGCTCCTCAGGAAGAAGAGTGCTTTATCCCTTACTGTTCTTTTCAGGAATTTTATTTGGGCAGGAAAACAACTGTGAATTGCTTTGCTTAAACTACAGCAATCAAAGCATAATGGAGGTATTAACTTCCAAACATAATAATTACAATTATTCCACCCTTTTTCGGTATGTAAATTTGATTGCATGTTATAGAAACTTTTGCTAACTCCTCCCTGTGAGTTTCCTCTACCAGCATGAGCTGGATATTCCCTTACATCCCTTGGTGTGGTCCACACACAAGTGTATATGTTACATTAAATGTGCAGAAACCAGTTATTGTGCACATTACCTAGTTAATGCACACGTGAACTGGGGCGAGCAGTTAAAGTGAGGAAATTTATTCCATGTTGCTTGTGTTTCTCACATTAACTAGGTAATGTGCACATTACCTACCTACCTACCAACCAGCTCATAGTATGAAAAACACTTAGAAAGAATAAAATACAACCATGACTGAAATTCAGAAGTATAAACATTTTTATTAAATTGAACTTTGAGGGGGGTGGGGAATCATCACTACTTCTTGTTAAAAGGGGGGTGGGGGAGCAGCATCAATACTTCTTGTTTATTGGGGGTGAGCAGCATTACTACTTCTTGTTTAATGGGGGTGGTGGGACAGCATTACTACTTCATATTTAATGGGGATGGTGGGACAGCATTACTACTTCTTGTTTAATAGTGGAGGCAGAATCACTACTTTTACTGCCACAATGTCAACAAAATGACATCATCAAAAGCAGGCGTCCGCTATGCGAAGATGGACCTGCACGGAGGTGAATGCGGAAGCGAGAATAGTAAGTTCCACACATATTACCATTACGGAATCGGCGAAAGTGCACATTAACGGATTTGGTACGGTAATGTGCAAAATGAAGTCCTTTCCCCACTTTACCTAGGTCGATCCCGTTAATGTGCACATTACCTAGGTAAAATGCGTAAAATCCTTCATTTTGCACATTACCTACTAAATCAGTTAATGTGCACAATAACTGATTCCNCACATTAGCGGTAACATATACATATATACATACATACATACAATTGCTAGGCCTGTGGTCTAAAATACGTNTTCAAAGACATTTTATTATTTGTCACAACTCAAAACCTCACAACATCTAGATAAAAGTTATACCATGGGTTAATGGATTAAACATTTTGATTTGACACTATTTTTTTATATTCTTGTAG
>JABWIB010000380.1:103830-108830 GCA_016617825.1 Platyplectrum ornatum
TGTCTGTAGCAGATAGGGTAGAGTGGCAGTTGAGGTGTCTGTAGCATATAGGGCAGAGTGGCAGTTGAGATGTCTGTAGCATATAGGGCAAAGTGGCAGTTGAGGTATCTGTAGCAGATAGGGCAGAGTGGCAGTTGAGGTGTCTGTAGCATATAGGGCAATGTGGTAGTTGAGGTGTCTGTGTGCAAATAGGGCAGAGTGGCAGTGTATGTGTCTGGGATCAGATAGGGCAGTATAACAGTTGAGTTATCTGTAGCATATAGGCAGAGTGGCAGTTGGGGTGTCTGTAGCATATAGGGCAAAGTGGCAGTTGGGGTTGGCAGTTTGGGTGTCTGTAGCATATAGGGCAAAGTGGCAGTTGGGGTGTCTGTAGCATGTAGAGCAAAGTGGCAGTTGAGGTGTCTGTATCAGATAGGGCAGAGTGGCAATTGAGGTGTCTGTAGCATATAGGGCAGTGTGGTAGTTGAGGTATCTGTGTGCAGATAGGGCAGAGTGGCAGTTGATGTGTCTGGGATCAGATAGGGCAGTATGACAGTTGAGTTATCTGTAGCATATAGGGCAGTGTGGCAGTTGGGGTGTCTGTAGCATATAGGGCAAAGTGATAGTTGGGGTGTCTGTAGCATATAGGGCAGAGTTCATTCACTGACTGGCTGCCAGCTAGAAAAAACTCTCAGCAGTCTGATTGGTGGATAGCTCTAGGTGGGCCTGTGTGCATTAAATGCCAGGGCTGATTTTTAGTCCCAGTCCGGCCCTGATAGTAGATATGTTAGTTGAAATATTGAAAACTGACTGTATACAAAAGTTGAATAACAATTCTGTGGTATACAGAAACATGTAATGGCAAATAATAGCCTTTTTCTCCATCCAGGCTACACCTATTTTCACCTACCATAGACATTCTTTGATCTTCAAATTAGTTTAACATTTAAAATATCCTTATATTTATAATAAACAAATTCTGCTATTGTGTTAACCTCCATGGTTATATGGACTACTATTCCACTAATCAAGTTACCTTTCTGCACATTTCCTCTAAACCAGGGCTTCTCAAATCTCTGGGACCCAATTTGACAAAAATATTTTTTGCAGGACCCCTGCAAGTTACCACCAACAATGAAGCCCCATATTGGTTAGTGAATGTGAAGCCCTCTATTGGTTTGTGAAAGTGAAGCCCTCTGTTGGTTAGTATTAAGCAGCGCTGCCTGGCAGGAGTTCAGACAGATGGCCACCACTTAGGGGTATATTTACTAAGAAGGGAGATTGCAGTGAAATTCGAATTTGGGGAAGTTGCCCATGGCAACCAATCAGATTTGAGTTCACATTCTCCAGAGTGTAAAATGAAACTGAGAGCTCAANCTCTTCTCTTGAAAAATTCCGCCATCCTTGATTAAATATTTTAAGACTGGTGTCACATCACCCCCCAATGCTAGCTGCCCCCTTTGCAATCTCTTTAAAGTAATCATGTTATTCGGCAATATGGCCTCTACAAACACAGTATTTCAGGTGGGGCAGTAAATGGTATGATGGGTTCATTATGAAAGGTTTCACTTTTTGTGGGATGAATATTCCTTGTCTTCTCATGAATGAAACTTCAAACACAGAAATATACTCAGAGACATAACCATTATTATATTAAGAAATGATCATNTTTCCTGAAGCCGAAACAGAAATTCAGCATTTGATTTTAATAAAACAATTCAGAGTGAGACCTTGAAAGCAATGAGCTGTATCTGAGAATTTGTGCATAATTATGATAATTTATTGTGAGCATTTAATGTGGACTAATAAGGATGAACACTTCATTAGGCATAGTTAAGCATAAATGTATTTTGATAGCATTTGTCCTTAACCTAACGCAACATTGGGTGCTTTCCACTCCTATTCTTACACAATAGATAAGAGGATTTAAAACAATATTGTTTCTTTGAGGAAAAAAACACATTTTCATATCAAGTAGAATAAGGTAAGATAAATAATGTGCCTATTGTTTTTCTTTTCCTTAGAATCTTTTCAAAATGTGTAGGTGCTGTATGTGACACATTTTCCTAGATTCACTGAGGATAATACCCCGTTCACATTACCTCAAATTATCAGTCTTTTTTTATGAAAAAGCCTGCTGCAGTGAAAAAGCCGGCTTCTAAACTCAGTCTGAATGCTCCGTTTAAAAAAAGCCGGCTACTGAAAGCTGGTGTTCAGAGCCTGCTTAAAAGAAGAGGTTTGGCCTTTCTATCCGGCTTTTTCAGTCAGTGTGAACAGTACATAGCTGGCTTTCCTCTCCCATTGTGTTTGTGCAGCACTGGCTCACACAGTCAGCTATTTCCAGCACAATACTGCCTGTCTCTCCCTCCTCCCCCCTCCCCTCATGTAAACAAGCACATTTTCTGAGTAATGATGTGTATTGGTAGCAAAAAGCAGAGTTCAATGTGAACAGTGCTTTTCTTAAGCCAGCTTTTTCAAGGCTGTTACAGGGTATAAGTGAGTCAATGGAATAATGTACACTCAATACATTGTAGCTCAGTAGATGCATTCAAATTATCTGATATGTATATAGATAGATAGATAGATAGATAGATAGATAGATAGATAGATAGATAGATAAATACGGTATGGATGGGGCAGATGTTTGTGTATCTATGGATGGATGGGGCGGATGTTTGTGTATCTATGTATTTATTGCTAAAACATAATAGTGTTTAATGGAACCAACTATAATTTGGTGACCAACTAAAAGGGCATGAGTTATGCAAAAGATACTGAAGTCCCACCCTGTACATTAATATCATCTTAATGGACTGGATCCTGCATTCCCGCACAGTACGACATCAGCACACAGAGTGTGGAAGTTGAGCGCAGTTACTGGCAGTGCACTCCAGACGTTACCAGACAGAATTCCTAGGGTAGAGAACAATGTTTTGGGCACTAGATGTTCCACCACTGGGCCAATTCTTTTCCCCGCCCAGCTACAATACACTATGTGGGTGGGGGCCTATACATTTTACACTGATGGCTGGGTTTGCATTGAGCACTGATGGTCACTTAAGGCAGGGGCATAGTAGTGTAAGTGCTGAAATCCTCTGCCATTTGCACATGAGAGAATGAAGTAATAAGGGAGTTCACTCCTTTCTCCCGCAGTGTAAAGTACTGCTGACCAGTGACAGGAACTTGTGTTCTCACGCAAACCTGGATCTGGTCCAATGTTAAGCCTCCAAAGGTGAAAGTAAAAACTTTGGTTGAAACGCGTCAGAAGGTGAGGCTGCTGTTCTGTGTCTGCCCTCAAAGTTATTGCATGCTCCGCTCTTTATTCTCAGCTACTATAAGGGCCCATATATCGTAGCTAGCTATTCCTCTTTGAGTACAGTGGGGTACAATGGGGTGGTGCTGACTGACTCGGGGGGCGAATGTTTTTAGAAGATTGTTTTTAAGCAATTTTTATCATCATTTGGATTTATTATCTGAATTTTATTTTATATATTGCCTTATTGTGTGTCAGATTGAAGTTCATACATACTTCACCATTGNAGGCTTTCCTCTTGAATTCCTTCCTATATACCAATACAACTGGAGAGGAGTGTGATCTAAAAGATTGGATAAAATTTGAATGTACTTCAATATTTCTCTCCTTTTCCATTTATATTTGAATTTCAAGTATGNGAAAGAGGATCGATTTATAAAGAGAGAAAGGAAAGGACCTATACATTGTTGAAGAGACTGTAAATTGACAGAGAACCAATTTCTATATATCCTAGAAAGGACAATTACATTATCTTCTATTTTGAATTTATTGGGAGTGTACTGTATAGATCGTCTGGGTTATCGGTGTTTAGAGTTACATGCACTGATGTTGATTTTATTGATGTGTGATGAACACAAATAATGGTGAATTATATGGGATCCAAAAGGACTACTGCAGCCCTGGTTTTCGATCTAAGGACAAAAGGTCATGTACAAATATAGCTAGCTTCCCACATATGTTCCCACATATGTTCCCATTCTTCAGCAATCCAAATGAAAGTGCAGGATACTACACTTGTCTATAATAGACAAAAAACTGTTATGTTACGTTGTGAGTGCTATGGCGGAACTACCGGCTGTGCGACTTGTGCAAGGCCGGGTCTGGNAGTACCCAGCCCCATTGTCTCCTCTTTCACAGTGTCTGTCACACTAGGAAGCAGACAGTGTGAGAAACTCTCCATATCCTCTATAAGACAGTGTAAAGTGCTGCTGAGCCAGTGACAGGATTAGCAGAACTTTATAATGTCTGTTAGAAGAGCAGCAGTGCCTTTCACATTGACTATATTTCAGTGTAACAGGCCCATTCAGACTTACAGGAAAAGCCGGCTTCACTGTTAGCAGTGCAGAGCTCTACACCAACCTTGTAATAAAGCTATAAATTATTATTATTATTATTATTATTATTATTATTATTATTAAATATAATCTTTTAAATTGTTAATTAAGAAAGTGTATATTTATATATACATCCAACAATACACAAGGATGACAGAGACAGTATATATTCTGAAAATACACAAAACATATACTGACAACTTTTAAAATCTTAGAACCTGATCCAGAGCTGTGCTTTCTGCTTTTCAGGTGGTAGGCCAGTGGGAATAAGGAGTGCACATGCTCAGAACAGAAGCTGGTGCAGAAAGATGGACACACTGCTGCCCATTACCTGCGTCTGCACTTCTGGGAAAAGCATCTCAGAAGGTAAGTAATAGTAACAGGTCAATTTCAAATGGAAAATAACCATTTTATATATATATATATATATATATATATAATAGTTAATGTTTTAAAAGCATGTTTTAAAAATTAAATGCTGAAAATGCGAAGATAATAAATAAACCATTTACATAGATAGGTAACTGAAAGAGGTGTTTTACAGAAAAATGCAGCTCTGGATAGGACTTTAACAGCTTGTACTTTCCTCATGCGCTATTAACTCTTGAACGGGTTCATTGGCCTTTTGTCAGAACCAATATAAACAACTGAGT
>JABWIB010000380.1:145566-161033 GCA_016617825.1 Platyplectrum ornatum
CCTGCTTGCAAGATGTCTCTCTGCACGTGCAAGAGAGGAGCGTTTATTCCCCTCTCCCTTCCNTAACTCATACGAGATTCTGAACACTTTAGTTTCCAGAAGCCTACCATAAACTTTACATAATGATCTGCTTCCATACGAAGCATTTCAGTGCAGAAAGATTCTGCCCCTCCCCTCAGTCTTCTTTAGCATGCATAACCTTGCCTGCAGTGCGGGGCTTAGGCATGCTAATCAAGAAACCCTACATTGGTCAAACNTACAAAACTGAAGCTTTGTATGCATGACAATGTACTAGTAACATCTGCCATGCGAATGCCCAGATATTACTATTCACAACATTTATAGCATGAAAAAGTATTATTTTTTGGGTACCAAGGAGTAAACAAATCAAAATTGTACTCTCAAAGAATTGTTATTGTAGTAAACCCTGAGAGTAATTAAAAGAAATAAGTTATAAAGCATAAGCTGATGTACCTAACCTTGGGCATTGTTGCCAAGATACAAGAGGAAGAAGACACACATTAGTAGTGAATTGTCTTTAAAAACAAATGTAATTAAAAACACAAAATTGGTGGCTTTGGAAAGGTTAATCTTTTGCCNTTTATTATATATAAAAAAAAAGATAATCCAAGGTATGAACCAAATTTATTGTAGTCAGTACATAGTGTTTTTGTAGGCTATGACATTTATTTGTTGACATTTAAGTGATGAAGCAAATTACAAGGATGTAGTTATTGTTATTATAGATGTAATTTTTTTATTGTTAGTTTAGTTTTTTTGTATGCTATCTGTGTATGGCGTAATTTTTTTTGCAATTGTCATGCTTTCTCACTGTATACTTGTTAAATTGTTGTCAGTTGACTAAAATGTGTTTNTTTTGGTGTGCAGCAGTGATTGGATCTAATAGGATTGGGTTTGTTAGTGTGTTATCGGTGTGTGGTGTATTTATCTTTTTTGGTATGTTAATGCTTTCTTACTGTATACTTTGACATGAAATTGTTGTCACAGAAAAAAAGAGAAATGGCCCAGCATCACTGCAGTTAACCTGTAACCAATTATGCTATTCTATAAGTTCTTTTATGCACCTGCAGTTCATTTACAAATTGATCTGAACAACCACCACCCTGTGTATATATGTATTTGTGTGGCTTCTCTTGGACCAATAGCTGAGAGGGCATGCTGGTCCACAGTAGCTGTGGGGAGACATTGGGATGCCTCTAGGTGAATTACCTCTCAATGTTAAAACATATACATGTGACCCTGTTATGGGACTCTCATTATTTAGAGATAGGAGACCGATAGGAGACCTGATCAAGAGTTTCTGGGGAATAATTACATGCTTCTTATACCTCTTTTCCACCAAGAACCCAGGTTCAGACCTGGGTTTGTACCCTGAATTTTCCCATGTTATATATAAAAAAAGCTCTTTTCCACTGCAGTGTGAACCTGGGTTTTTCCAGGGTAGACACCTTTTCCACTGCCAGACAGAACACCTGGGTCTAATCAACTGCACCTGTGATGTTAAAAAAGAGACAGAATTTCCAATTGTACACAGCAATGCAGACCAGAATGCTAATTCACAGCCCTTTTCCACTGCAGAGACCCGGGTANAAACCTTTTACCCGGGTTTAAAAGTGAATATTCAATAGAAATAGTCCACGGCAGATGACAGTCCAAATATCTCTACTGGTTCTGTCGAAGAGGTAGCAGTAAATGATCCCACACCAAATGAGCTAGAGAAGGAGACAGGAGGTACTGCAGCAGGACCTCTAACATCTATGCGCAATAACAGTTAGTAGCAATAACAATATATATCAACACATATCTGTCACTAAGTTAATCTTATGTGCATGAGAGAATATGCCTCTAGCACATTTCAACCTAACACTCAGCTTTTTAATATAGCGCTTGAAAAAACTAAATATATTTTTTTTAAATGTCACATTCAAGGAATGTATTGAAAGAAAATGTAAAAACGGATGCAGCATCAAGCCATGGTGCAGGAGAGACGAGACCTCAAACACAATCTCAGTTTAACACTGCTTTTTTGTACCTACCACATCTGACCATCCAGGTTATCGCCACCCTGCCCATCCATTTGAGAATAATGTAACTAGTTATACTACTGATGTTATCCAGTACAGGCACTTGTGATTATGTTATAGTTTAAGGCGTTATTTAATATTTTTTGTTTTTTATAGATCTGGTGTCCTAATTAGTTCACTGGAATCAGGTAAATGCTCTTTTTGTATTGATGTCGTGCAAGATGAAGCAGGAAGCAACAACATGGGGTACAAAGGGCTGGATTCAGCTTTTCACTCTCATGACTTACACTCATGAGTTACACTCTCATGGGTAAAACCATGTTGAATTGCAGGGGAGGTAAAATGAATGTCAGTGTGTGCATGCAGGGAGAATACTTTATTGTTGCATTTTACACACACATACTGACCAGTGTTACTGTTACACTGTTATTAGATTAGGACTAGGAAACATCAGCTGTCACTTGTTATGCTGATTAAATTTACCTCCCCTGCAATTCAACATGGTCTTACCCATGAGAGTGTAACTCATGAGTGTAAGTCATGAGAGTGAAAAGCTGAATCTGGCCCAAANTGAGTAAAACATCATTTATCTTCATCAAACACCACCAACATCCCTCTAGATTCCTTTCCACCACCATCCTTGCAAAGCTTAGGGTGTAAGTGTACACACTCTCCAGAGAGAGTTGATGATGCTATGTGAAGCCCTTCATCAGCTGGCGCCGGAATGGGTATGGGGCATCCCCAGTGATGTTCACAGGGATGTCCATCAATGTTTTTGGTTCAATATATAACAGTGGTATATTTTATCAAACACANAGTTCTTCCACAGGGACACATTTTACAGATAATAAATTTTTTTTCTTTAAATGTTAATACCAAAAACCCCAAGTTGANGTGTACAAATGACATTGATGTGTTGGCAATAGGATGTAAATCTTTAATATATCGTAACTCACCAAGTAGGACATTTGTATCAATTCCAAGGCCATTGTATCAAGAAGCTGGTGTGATACAATGAATTTTGGCTACAACAAGTCAGTTGCTTTTAAAATGTTTTCTGTGCTCTCTATTAACCTGAGATTGCTAACCTGTTGTTTCTCCTGGCAAGAAGAAACAAAAATTCTCAACATGGGGAATGGGACTTGAGGGCATGAATTATCTAGACTTAAAAGAAACGACTCCACCGTCACAGGTTGTGTCGAATTTAAAGTATAGGCATTCTTAAATACTCAAGGTATGTCATTTTATGTGAGAGCAAGAGGGTAAAATACAATCATTTTCTCTTGATAACCTTGGTCTCAAGTCAGTGTTTTAACGGCTTCTGTTTTAAGGTATTCGGAAACTATGAATTTTACCAAGTTCAGTAAAAAAAAGAACCAAAAAGAATATTTCAAGAAAGGTGGAAGAGTTTGTATTAAATGAGAAATGTAACAGACAGAAAATAAAAACTGCAGAACATCTGGAAAGGCTCATTTTACCTTGGATTAAGAATGCAGTCATTGCTTACTTTTCATTTAATGCATGAACCAAACGGCATAGATATTGTTTGATCTTTGTTAGACCTTTTATGTCCAGGTGGCATAGAGTATCACTGTTATTAATGTATTCATTTAAATGAAAACATTTTTAGAACACAAGCTTCAGACAGATAGATTTTGGTCTTCCTTGTAATACTTGACGATTATTTACTCAGCTGCCGGGCTTCATTTCTGTTTACAATGAGCCTTAGATTTTTATGTTTACATACACTTGGAGTATCATCCATTTTCATATACACATCTCTAGAATTGGCACATCATTACAACTCATTAAGAGTATGAAACACCAGCACCGGAACTATCAGGATAAAGAAGTCCATTTCAGGAACCATCACATAATCAATGTTTTATTGTCAATATGCAATGCTCCTATACAAATGTAACACATTGGTATGGTCTCACTGACTATTTTCCCAGTAATAAAAATAACTGCAAATACATACAGTATGTATGTCCCATGGATATTTGATATTGATATTCCTTTTGATATTTACTGGCTGGTGCTGCAGATTGTTACTTTGTTAAGGATATAATATAACCAGATAAATCAACTCTTATGAAATCAATGGCATCTTCCAATTGCCACACTTCTTTAGTAAATTTAAACAACATAACATTACAGTATAGACATATACTATATAGCAAAATACCTTTCANTGTTACTGTGCAATGCTGGTATTTGAAGCATAAATAAGCCTAATTCTATTATGAGGTAATGGAAATGAGTATGTGGCTACGTATGGAGATAACGTACTGGCCATAAGAGCCGGAGAGGGAGTAAACTCTTCTCTCTTACCCCTCACATGTAAGGTGTTCTAGACTCTTACAGGTCCAGAACCTACCTTACTTTTACACCACCCTTTTAAACCACTAATTTGCATGACTATCCCTACCTACTGTATTAACCTTGCAGAATTCATACTAATCCCCTTACTGAAAATCCAACGTACTCCAATCATTTTCAGAAAGTAGCATCTAGGCCTAAATTTATTAAACTACGAGATTGGAAATTTCGGGATGTTTCTCATAGCAACCAATCATATTTGAGCTCACATTCTCCAGTATGTAAAATGAAACTGAAAGCTTGAATTTGATTGGTTGCTATGGGCAACATCCCCACTTTTCCAGTTCTGCAGTTTAGTAAATTTACTCGTCGCACAAATGTAGCAGTTTTATTATATAGGCAACTTACAGAGCAGGTAGGTAGTGTCCAATATTAGCAATAACAACACCAGTAAAATGTTATTTATATTCATTTTATTCATATTATGTAGCACTATTAATTAAAAGAAAGGTAACTGATGATGACAAATGGTTGATACATTTTTATAGATTCCAGTCATTAAGTCAATGTCCCCTGGAATCTCACTGCTTAATAAATTTAGACCAAACTTTCTTTCTGCAAAATTTTACTGAACTTATGAAGTTAGAAAATTTGTGAAATGCACAGTATAGGTCTCAATAATTGACACATAACATATTTTGACTATTTACTTAGATTGAATTTCAGCTATCTTTGCACCCAGGTCATGTACACAGATCTATTCTACCAGCTCGAAGTGCAGTCTGCTGCAGCCTGGCTTCTGACAGCCTTGCAAGATACATATAAAGAGATTANGGTAGGTCAACTTTTTCAAGTTATAACTTTTGGTGAGCACAGGTATTTTTCATAAGAAAAAAGTTTTCTTTTATTTGGTGGTTTAAAGACGCATATACAGCACAAACAAAGACACTGTTTTTAAATTACTAGGTCTACATGCAAAGCAAAATCAAAGGAAATGTTTTCCCAGAAAAATATTGTTGAATTGCATTGTATAAAATGGGCATAATTGTATTATTTTCTTGCCAGAGCTTCAATATGGTTAAAAGCTGGTCCAAGTTTGTTTTATTTTGTAATGTAAAATGCAATGTATAATTTGAATATTAAATAAGAAACATCCTGAAACTCATTGTAAATGCATCACTAATTTAGCTTTGTATTTAACGCACAAAGTAAAGTGCTATCTGAGCATATGTGACATTTCATGTTCCCCTACTCCTGTCTACTGAAAAACAAAAGGAAACCCACATGGTCTATTGAGCACAGTATTCAATCACTCCCTAAGTGTGGTCCATACATTATCCCACTGTCATAGTTTATTAACTAATTCTATGGTGACTTAAGCATTTCTTCTGATTATGCCTCTAATGTTACTAATGGATGAGCAATCAACATACAAGTGAGACAGTTTAATCTGTACTCATTAGGTGACAACATTGTAAAGCAATTGCAGTAAATGTTAATGCAATTGTAATGAAATTGTTCATATTCCTGGTGGGTTGTTAGTACTCACCTAGGAGGGTTTTTCACAAGCTGTAACAAATATACTAGACATAGACATAAAGTTGGACATTCCTGCTCAGTGCATCATTTTTATAGTATAGCATATCAACTCTTTAAAAGATAATAATACAAGGCTGATTTATTTTACTATGAATGTACTGTATTTACATTTATAAAACTATACCTGTATTAGTTAACTTGTACATTACACACCGCAGTTATACGACTTGAGAAAAATAAGCATTTCAAGATACTGTATAGATGTCTTCTGTTTATATTGCTAATTTATATTATTGGTAAAGTGGTAAAATAAAGTAATTCATTCAAATATTTCTTACATGTTACCAAGAGCATTTCTCCCCTTTTACCAACTGCACATTTTGGAGAACTATTTGCGATACATTAATTTCTCTAGCTTTAACTAGTAAGTTACACCTCTTTCCTCATATACTGAACACCTAAGTATTCTAAAGACAATATAGTTTAACACATTAAGATCTGTTACAACTGGACTTACAAAGTCAACATTTACTAGTCTAATGGAAAACGTCTGCACTACTTTTGAATTGAAATCTTAAATAAAATACACATATTTACAATGGGATTAATTATTTTTACTGGGTACACAGATTTGCTAACAAATAAATATTTTCAAATATATTNAGACAGAGTGTAAATAGGTCTTGCATGTTCTTGGAAATCAAGATATGGAATAGCCAGGCCCAGATTAGAGAGAAGGGAGTCCTCTGGGTTACTGTAGCAGTGTAATGTATGTAATAGTTCTGGGCCTCGTTGCTTCACCTCGATCTGAAGGAGGCCAGCATGCAGCTGGAGATATAAACAGATGCTGCCCGGAGGTCCACTGCAAGGCTTCTGTCCAAAGATGCTGCTCAACTTTATTACCTGATCATCAGGAAATGCTGCCAACTCACTACAGTGGCATCACATCAGTTTCAAGGCAGTTTGTGTTCACACCATTTCATGCAATGGCAGTAATCTAAGGAAAGCAATCATTGTGAGGATTACNGTACATGGCCATTTCCAAATCTTATTTTAGGAATAATTATTAACATATTGATAATACTAAGGGAAATGTTGGGAATGAATATTTTAAAATCTAGTTCACTCTGGGAACATTATAAATGCTAAAGACTGACTATTTTATTTTAAAAAGTACAAATATGGCTTATATGCAAAGTGTGGCTAGAAGAAAGTCCCTTTCATTAAAAAGATTAAAAAGCTAGTTAGCTTAGGATCATTCTGGCTCCTGCAATAGTTACAAAATATAATAAATTCTGCACCAACCTTAGCACTGGGCATATCAGTAAGTATTTCATTGTTCATGTCTGACAATACTATAGCTGTTAAGTATGCTTTGGAAATAAATGACATTCACTGATGCATCTCTGATACTTTATGTGCCCATAGCTTTAACACTGAATTGGTNTACATTTGTTATTTTACAGTGATGTGTGCAAATATGTGTTAATCTCAGGTCCAAAAGTTGGGGTGTATATGGAGGTATGCCAAACCGTAATTTCTCCCGCTGATTTAATAGAAATACTATAAACACTTTATCATTTTCTATGTTTCCATACCGCCAAATCTAAGTGTCCATACTGCCACTTCTAAATGTCCATAATGTAGCTTTTAAATGTCAGACCCCCAAATTTAAATTTCCACTTCGTCTCAATTTTCAGCAAAGATATGTATAAATCATATTGGTAAATATGTCAGTACTGAGTGTGAATTGAGTCTTTTATTTCAGTTGCTACTTTCTTTCTAATTTTCCTATCTTTAGGACTTATCTTTCTTAGAAAGGTATTATTTATCAAATAAAAAAGTAAAATAGAAACGATGCCTGTCATCACTTGTATCACCATGTACATAAGGTATTTTACAAGGATTAGAGTGCCACCTAGTGACACTTTGAAAANCTATTTCTGCTTTGGATTATTCCGTGTTTTGTGAAAATAACCACTGAGCAGAAAAACAGTATGACATCTTCCAAAGGACATCATAAGAATGCCTTTTTAAAGCCTCTTGGTGAGATAAATACAGTTTTGAAAGGACATCTAACTGTACCTATCTTATTGGGCTAGCCAGAGGATCCTATTTAATCCAAACAATACACTCCTGCTGTGTAGAAAATAGTGGGGATCCTTAATGTGCCAATGTGCCAGTGACTCATGCACTAGTTCAGACTTAGATGATAGAAGCATATAGTAGTGATCAGTGCAGAACAACAGTTCTGTCCATGTGCAGCCAAGCCCCCAGCAAGACTACATTCAGCTTCTGCCAGGACCCAGCTTAAAGCGCCCATTAAATAGAACACAAATTATGAGAATAAAGGGCAGCAAAATATAAGATTAACACATTATAATAGCTTTAACTAAAGTAAAACATATGGCATTACGTGAAACAATAAACTGCTTAAACAGAGCTGTGGTGTATTTTCAGATTTTCATACTACCTGTTAGTGAATGCATATAGAAATGATTAAGTGCTTAACGCAGTATGCAAAGCATTACGCACCAGTGCTTCTTGTACTCAAATAAAAAAAACACAGTAAATCTCTCAAAATGGAAAGTGGGCAGACAAAGTGAGCAATGGGCAGTAGAAAATTAAATTAGAGTAATATAGAGTATAATGCATAAGAATAGCATGGCTACCTCTGCTGCTTATCAATGGAAATCCACAGAGCAAAAACATGCGAGCATATACTGTATCTTGTTCTAATATGCCAGTTTTAAGGGCATGAAAAGCCCATTGCTTGGTAATGCCTATTTAATTCCTGGTGGAAAACAAAAGTACATTCTTTTAAAGTAGAAAAAGAAACAAAATATATGAAATTATCATATTTTGTAGCCCACAGAGAAGCATACAATGGGACAGCAAGAAATAACCACCAGTTGCCTCTTTTGTGTTTGTTTTTGGAGGCCGTTGGGTTTCTTCTTGTACATATATTGTTCATGTATTTGAACTTTTATCAAGAAGAAATATGTTTGTTTCGTTCTAGAAATTTTGTGATGGTTAAATAGAGATGAGAATAAATAAATAAATACAAATAAAAAACTGTCTTGTCTGCAAAAAGAAAGGAATTTAGATTAGTTTAAAGCTTTTATATTTCCTAAACGACCTATTTCTATAGCACACCTACAGCTTTCTCTTTTTTTGTTTAAACTGATTTTATTGAACAGAAAGGCATGATACACGACACCATAATGAGTAGATACATAAATAGCACAGTAAATCAGATTCAAAACAACAAAAGCAAACTGGCGCAACAACAAGAGTATNCAACGATACTGGTTTCCCTTTTTTACGAGTATTCACAGAAGTGTTGGGTCACATTTGAGAGTTAAGTGTTTTAAAGTCTAAAATGTTTGGTAAACCATTTACAATTACATTTATTTTCCCCTAAGCCTTTATTTTTCCAATTGAAGCAAGAACACATTAACTGAGATTATTTAATTACTTTGTCAGATTACTGATTTAGGCCCTTATCTCTACTTTAAATGACATCCAAGTGGGAAGGATTATACAACCTACAGTATTAGTATTAGTATTAAGTGTATTAAGTGTATTTAAAGTTCATGAAAATTTGTCACAGTTTAAATTTATTCCCTAACTANCAGACAGGTCTCCCCATGTAAAATGTTATAAANGATCATAACTAAAACCAATGACTTTTGCTAAAATAAAGTGAGATTTGGATGCAGATAATTATTTACATTCATGCCATCAGAAGTAAGTAATAGATACACCATACAGTAAATTTCTGTAGTCTGGTTATATGAATTATAATAAATCAACTATCTAACTTTAGNAACCACACCTTTAATATTTGGACTATACAACTATCCAGTCATAACTGCAATAATGTTTATGTCATTTGGTTGAGATGCTTTTCATATTGTGAGAGAAGCTTATCATCCAAAGCCAAGTACCATTAAGCACTTACCTACCACTTAAAACACTTTTATGATACGATTTATGTGGTTATTTGGGAATATATCCTGTGAATGAGATTTAAATTACCTCTATTAAAGATGAGCAGACTACATAGTGAACTTAAACTTATTTGCTAAAAGATTTTTTCCTAGTCCTATCCCAAGCTTGCAGATATGACAGGATTAAAGAGATTATGGGCTTGTACCATTTTTATTTGCTCGGATCCATTTGAAAAGATTTGGAAGTATCCACAAGTGATGGCATGCAGTATTCCATTACTTTTGACAACCATGGTCTACCTTAAGTTATCTGACTGGAGCGTGGATTGGTATGCAGAGAGTGAAAATGTCTATACTGAAACTTACATAGAAACATAGAAACATAGAAAGTGACGGCAGATAAAAGCCACATGGCCCATCCAGTCTGCCCAACTTTGCAAACATAATCCAACCCCATGGTCATTCCTCAAGTCTGGATCTGTGAAAATGCATGAATGTGTGCTTGTGTGTAGTAGGGAAACATAGCAGTAATACACGTGTGTCACACCATGGCCACATAAAAATTAGATGTAATGCATTGCTGTTCTTTAATTGCTGTGTACATCATCTTAATTTAAGGTAGGATAGCTAGAAATGATATGGTATGCATGCAACAGTTAGACATTATTGCCCTTGTTCCTGTTTGCTTCATTTATATACCATCATACGGTTTTCTTTCAGCTGCTGGAATTCGGGAGGTTAACAATCATTGTTATTGCCATAAGGGTTTAACCCCTTGAATTGCAGTTAATCACAATTTCTAGAAAAAAAAAAATGTGTTTGGATTTCCATCTTTTAGGTTGGAAAAACAAAGGATCCAAGACTTTGCAGGTATTCATAAGAATAAGGAATGCAGGAAAAAACTATTTATGTCATGCAAGGCTGAGGGCAAGACACTAGGAAGCAAATGAGACAGCACAAAAAAAGAGGAAAAATANGAGTGATAAATACTGACTGTTGTTCTGTTCTATTGTCTGAGATGCCTGTATTGACTTTATGGAATTTTTGTGTCTTGGAAACTAGGTTGTCTTAAACTAGATATTGATTTAGAATGATTTTACATGAATGCTGGGCATAAAGTATATTTTTGTATGAGAAAAACAAAATACACAGTACAGATCAAATGGCAGATATAAATACATGCATAACANATTTTTATTAATATAAATGATATAATAGCACAAAATATTTGGAATTTTATTCACATTTTTTAAGTTTAAGTTTATTAGGTCAATTCAAATAATTCTATATAACAATTTATTAATTAATATATTAATACATCTCTATGTGGTAATAAAAAAAAACAAAAACAATGTGCAAGGTTCCAATATTACAGATACCAGTGTGCCGACACATACACTGAGGCACAATCTCACTCATCAACCTATATTGCATACTCATAAATAGGTATTCTACTATGAGGGTGTGTATGCAATATTGATAAATACATAGTAACATAGTAACACAGTTACTAGTAACACAGGGGTTGAAAAAAGACATCAGTCCATCAAGCGAAGCAACAGCCATTCTGGTGCAATATGAAAAAGCCTGCTGTGATTGCAGTCAGATTGGAAAGTGGGGATGTTGCCCATAGCAACCAATCAGATTCAAGCTCTCTGTTTCACATTACATACTGGAGAATGTGAACTCGAATCTGATTGGTTGCTATGGGCAACATCCCCATCTTCAATCTCACTGCAATCTCACCGCTTAGTAAATTTAGGCCCTTATCTCTACTTTAAATGACAGCAACCATTGCTTGAATATATACAGAACCCTATGACATCACAAGATACAAGAGTACATTTACTAATGGAGATATCTCTTGATCTCATTGCTGGGCAGGATCATTACAGTTAATATGATTATCCTTCCTAAATTACTCTACCTTTAACATACCCAACCAGTAAGAATGCTGGCTGCATTGAAATACTTGTAGACATTCAAAGCACCTTACCAAATTCATACATAATCCAGTATATAGGGAACCTGGCCACATAGTTTTGTTCCTTTACCTGTCCTATGGTGGACCCAGGGCCGGCGCGCCCATTAGGCGAAGTCAGGCCTTCGCCTAGGGCGGCCGGCCAGGGGAGGGGCGGCAGCGGGCGGGGGGGGGGAAAAATTATAAAAAAAAAAAAGAAAAAGTGTCCATTACCGGGAGGGCGGACGGGACCTCTCCGCCGCCCTCCACGGTGGTTTTTAAAGCGGCGTGACGTCATCACGTCGCGCCGCAACGTGACGTAATGACGTCACGACATTTTAAAGGGGGCGCGGCGCTAGGTCTGCCTAGGGCGCCCCCAGACCTAGCGCCGACCCTGGGTGGACCTGTCCTAAATGTTTACCATTTTGGAACTCTGTATGGAAGCTCCAAATCGATTTTGTCTCTTGTCCAGCCCTCTAAAGATTCATGTCATATTGATAGAGAAAAGGCCTCCTGTAAGCTGGTAGCACACACCTTGGTGGTGGCAAAATATCTTTTTGCAAAAGCCTGGAGGAAACCAACCTATTTCACTCACTTCTCCTTAATCTCATATATATGGTATGTTGCAGACATAGAAAAAGATTAACTATCACCTTAGAGCCACTGAAGAGTCATATTATATGATTTAGAGTCCCTGGTTTACTCTACAACGTCCTTACTCCCATGTCCCTGCTCTTCAATCTCTNTCTCAGCTTAGCTTCCCCTTCCAGCTTAGTTTAAGTTCTATCATTCTCTTGTTGTTATTAAAAACAACCTGCGAAGGATGATGAGTGAAACAGCTTTGAAACATTCACAATCTTTGTCACTTGTACACCACAATATCTGCACCTAATTCACACCTTGATTTAAATCCTTTTAAAATTCTTTTTGAAGACAGCCTCATTTGATGGCAATTACCCAGGATGATTTGAAGCATAATATGGAAATGGCTGTGCAGTATCTCATTAAGATAAATAAAAAGTTAAGATAGCATCTGAAGGGTTTAAAGTTGCTGACCACAAATATATATGAGGACAGTCACAACATTGAACAAAAGTTTTTGTTGCNCTCAGACTGCCTAATTGACTGCTGGGAAGGACCACAGCAGGTGTTATTGACCAGTACGATATCTTAGACTGTAGGAGAAAGAGACACCTGGATCTACTCCACACACACTGCAGAATAGATGATGACTTGAAGGATTCCTTGTGAATTGTTTCCAAGAACTCTGAACAAACAGCAGTTGTCTTATTGTTTTCTTTTTCTCCTATTCTTTGTTTCTCTTTCATTATTGATTTTTTATTGATTCTTCTAAGGTGAGGGTATGTTTCCGGTGATGGCCACAGTGGTGTTGAGAATAATTCGTTAAGTCTAAAATCTTAATTATATCAGGAGTCATGAAGAGATCTGTTCACCCTGGAGTTTGGAAACAATGCACCAGTTGCAGACTTGAAAATAAGCNATAATACATGTATTGAACTTTCACAAATAATACACAGTTAGATCATCCAATGCCCTTCTTTATTACATACATTTGGTGTAAATCTGCAAATTATATCATCAATATAAATCTTTATTAAAATGTTTTTTTAAACTGTTTATTGAGTTTTTTGAGAAGCACAATGAGTACAACTGTAAGTACAGCATGTGGTACATGGAAATACAGGTTAACAGNAGGTCAATAATTAGCAGAAACATCAATACAACCTAG
Organism: Platyplectrum ornatum; assembly: GCA_016617825.1. NCBI lineage: Eukaryota > Metazoa > Chordata > Amphibia > Anura > Limnodynastidae > Platyplectrum > Platyplectrum ornatum. The sequence continues at coordinate 159,136 of JABWIB010000380.1, forward strand.
GTCAGGCAAAATGTGAAATCAAGCCAACACTGGCCTGAAATGGATGTAGGTGTGGGGGAAGAGACACATGATGCCCCTTCAAAAAGCATTGCACTCNAGAACATACATATAAAAACAAAACAACTAAGGCTGGGTAAGATGTAGTGAGGAGGGGAGTAGGAATGAATAAGAGGCAAGGGAGGAAAACAGGCAGGGGGAGGGCTTGTTAGGGAAGGAGGTGGGAGAAAAACAAGACAAATAAGGGGAGGGAGAGTGGATGAATACTAAAGAGTATGGCAACATCTATGGAGAAAGGTGTAAATACCAGGTAGTGTTTTCAAATAAACACTAGAGGNTNTATTTACTAAGCGGTGAGATTGCAGTGAGATTGAAANATGGGGATGTTGCCCATAACAACCAATCAGATTTGAGTTCACATTCTCCAGTGTGTAAAATTAAACTGAGAGCTTGAATCAAATCTCACTGCAATCTCACCGCTTAGTAAATATACCCCTAGATGTGGGTTTAAAGTACTGCAGGAAAAAGGTTGATGTATGGTCCATGTATGGGGACCATTTGGCACGAGTCTAAAGATGGACTAAAGACTAAAGATGGAGATGTTGGGTTTTGTAAGGTCGGGATCTTGCTGAGGAAATCAGTTGCATCAGGAAATCTATGGTACGAGGGGTGAGAAAAGGTGCAGGTACAGTCTTGGCATAGTGCTGGGGTTGAAAATACATGTTGAAAGTTATTGTAGGGCAGGTCATATTGTTCTCTCATAGTATGAAAGGTACCTCCTTGGTCAAAAACAATGCATCCATGCACGAAAGTTAACATTGTCCAAACTTGGCGGGAATGCCGAGTTACTCCAGCTAGGGGCATAATGGGAGTGTNGGTTAAGCAAGCACCAAGTATGATAGGTATCCTTAAACAGAATATTAGTGAGTAGATCTGTGGGGAGCAGTGAACACGGGCAGAGCAATAGGGCATANGGGTTGGAAGAGGGCCTCCTCAAGATGCAAATTGACTTAAGTTTTTCTCTGGAGCATCCAATCATTGATATAACTGAAATGGACTGTGACAGTGAAGGTCGTAATACCCGGGATCCCTAGGCCACCCTGATCCCTGAGTAACTGTATTCTTGTGTAACGGGCCCTGGGTTTTATGGCACGCCACAGGAATTTAGAGAATGTCTGATTAGGGGAGTGCACATCTGAGGGCAAGAGTCTAAGTGGGAGCATTTGCAGGAGATCAAATTCAGGAAGACCACACTTTTAAGAATGGCTGCATGGCCGAGAAGCGATAGAGGGAGATAAAGCCAGTTATCCAGCTGTGTGAAAATGGACNTCAAAACAGTAGTAAAGTTGGCACGGTAAAGGTCAGAAGGGGAAGGCGTGGGAGCTGATCCTAAGGTGCGCATTGGGTCTGCATGTGGGCGCTGTGCATGCCTTTTTTGCTTTTTTCGCACTGCGCATGCGCACAGAACTCTGAATCGCATGCTAATCAGGCACACATTAGCGTCTCCAGGGCTCTGCGCCTCAGATTTTGGAACTGCAATTTATGGACGTGCCAGCATATTATAATGAGATTTCGGGGCGTGCCTGTTGTTGCTTTAGCGCTGCGCATTGCGATTATTAGCCATCTGCGGCTTTTGCTTGCGGCTGCCTGGGGATGGTGCAACTGGTCTAACTGGTCTATTTCCTATACTTTGCAGATCGTTTGCAATAGTAACATATAGTAACATAGTAACATAGTAGTTGAGGTTGAAAAAAGACGTCAGTCCATCAAGTTCAACCTATGGGATCTCCTGCGATCCTAAATTTTATAATTGAAATTAATCCAGTTTAAATATACAAGAGCTCCCTCCTGATTAAGATACTAAATAACTTACCAGTCATAACTCTGAATACCCTTTACCT
>JABWIB010000381.1:0-23079 GCA_016617825.1 Platyplectrum ornatum
GTGCCTGACACTGACTGGAATGATGGAATGACCCAGTCGCCAGGAAATGTATGGCACTCATTAATTTAAGCAGCCCAGGAACTGCATGCGAGCAAGATGTCTCAGGCTCCAAAAACACTCTCACCTCGTCATATAAGCTCAGGAGGGTAGCCCGATTCAGCCGGAAATAACGGATCACCTCCTGATCTGAGAGGGAGTCCAGGTACAAACGACCCATAAACTTGCACCGTGAACGCAGCTGACGCCGCAGGGGTTGCACCTGGCTCTGGAAATGCTGAACCTCGCCAGAGGAATCATCGCTATCGTCGCCCCCTTGCCCTGACGTGCTTGCCACAGAACACGCCAGGACAAAATGCATTGCTCCTTGAAGCTCCATAGCCATAATAGCAAAGCCACATTGAAATGCACAAATTTATGCACTTTGCAATTAGTGGATGGTTACTGAGATGGCTCAATTCGGGTAGCTTAAGGAATCGAATTGTGTGAGCGCGATGTTGTCCTAATTCGCAGGCCGATTTCACAATTCGAGGTTTAGTAAATCTACTTGCCAACCTCTCAGATAGGGCAAAATCGAAAATTCAAATTGGAATTCGAGGCTGTAATTCGCGGACGCGAATTCATTCGGACCTCCGATTTTTCACAAATTCGGGCCTTTGTAAATACGAAAACGGCCAATTCGCGCCAACAATCGAAGACTGAAATCGCAAAACACAATTCGAGCCTTAGTAAATACCCCCCATGGACACACCTGGAATTTAGTTAAGATGAGTCACAAGATTAACCAATATATAATATTCTCCCTATTTTCTGTAATCTCATCAGCAGGTGTTCTTGCTTACCTAGCTAATCCTGCCTCACATTCCGCTTGGTGTCAGGTTAACAGCTTTCATAACCTACTGATTTATTTATTCCAGGCACAGATGCATGAGTTCTTCCAGGAAATTCTGTAGATTTCCCACACAAAGGACTGGATCCAATAACAATGCAATAACATTCCTTCTACCTCCCCTGCAGTTCAACATGGTTTTGTCCAATCGTAACTTTATGCTCTTAAGTTCAATTCTACTTCTGGATCCTGTCCATAGTGTGAAAGTCAGGTGAACTTGCTGGCAGTGCCCATGCCCGTTCCAGATGTTGCCAAGCAAGATTCATAATGCACAGAACAATGTCCATGCACTAGAACGCCGTTGGGACAGTCCTTCTCACCTGCCCACCTAAAGACTAGGTTTGTGGAGGGAAAGATTTAAATGAAAAAATAAGGTCTGGGTTTGGGGATACTCGTGCAATCAGCAGTTGCAAAGACTTATCTAGGATATAGGCTTCTGGGAACCACTTATAGAACGGAAAAGAAGACTTTGGTTGTTAAGGTACTGGAAAGGCATGGCACAGGGGAGAGGCTAGGTACACAGGAGAAGCAGGGAGCACAGGGAGATGGGATGCCACTCAAGAAATGTCAAAGGACTGGATCCAGACTTACATACTATTGAACTTACAAGTGAGTGGTCAAAATCTTATTGAATTGCAGGGGAGGTAAATTTCATTAGATTTTATAGATGATGTTTCCTAGCCCAAATCTAATAACAGTGTAACAGTAACGCTGGTCAGACTCAGACTGTGCAATAAGCAAAAGCAAACTATTCAATAGTGCATAAGTCTGGATCTGGTCAAAGACCAGGAACAGAAATAGGTGAGAAGGGTAGCAAGAAATATAACCAGAAGCATGCGGCTGTGCTGTTGTCTCTTCAAAGGAGGCTGCTGACCACTGAGTGCCAGCTGCCTCCCTGGCTGCAATTCAAATGATGGGTACCCTGGTGTCTACGTCTGTGCATTCGTTCAGAGGTCCACAACCTGCTACTTGCCTGCAGCCAGGTCAGTCCCCTCCATCAAAGGCTTTGGTGAACACCTGCCTGGTAGACACTTTGTGAATCTGTGACTTTGCTCAGGCTTTGATTGAGGCATTTACTCAGCTCATTTGAGCTGACATTCTACAATTCGTAAAATAAATGAGAGCTAGGCTAAATTTACATTCTCATAACAACCAGGCCTGGCGACATGGGGGGGGGGGAAGGGGGGTGGAGCTGTAATGAGCCCGAGCTTTATGCAGACTTGTCACTAGTGTTACCACTATTGAAGGAGACCCCCATAATCTGGGTGTACCGGGCCCCACAATTTCTGTTGCTAGCCCTGATAACAACCCATCAGATTGAAGCTCTCAGTTTCATTTTAAATATTAGAGAATGAGAGCTGATTGGTTGCTATGGGCAACATCCCCACTTTTCTTTCTCCCTGGTTAGTAAATTTAGGCCCTGGAATCTAATTGCTTGCTATGGGCAGGTAAGAGCTGATCCTGAACTCTCCTGAATATCTGCGCTGTGCTAAAACAAATCTGTAAAACTGGAACGTTCATTAAAACAGATTTCTATTGTTTTGTTTCTGTTGTTTTGTGGCTTCAGATTCACAATTTGTGTTTGCTACATTCTAACCTTTCTTATGGATGTTACAGTTTTCTCCCAGGCACAAGTGTAGGTTAATGGGCACCGGTGTGCCTTGTATGCAGTGGCTACATTAAATTGTATCTGAAGCAGAGGGGCTCCGTCAGCACACAGCCTGGTCCCCCTCCCTCCTGCGTTATCTCTGTTTAGCTACCTTGTACAGAGCAGTGAGAACAATGTGTGGCACATTATACGACTGATATCAACATGAGCAGCCAGTATGAATATAGACAAGGTGGGTTCAGAGAATAGTGGCATTTCTTTCTATATGACTCCTATGTCAGAATAGATTTTATATTGGTCTGTAATCTCTCTCTATTGCAGACATACGTGCAGATTCTATTCTGAAGGATGTGCATCCAGAACAGCAAATCTCACATTTTGTCTTCCAGAGGTGTGAGGGAAAATATGTAGTGTTTGGCTACCATAATAGATGAGCGTCGGTACACTTCTTGCCTAATCCCATCTTTGCAGAGGTCGGAATCATCCCCTTAAAATAAGAATATATTGTATACTAAAGGGAGAGCTAATGGATAGAAAAACCCAAAACTGTTGTGTAAGATATGGACACGCCAGAGCACAGACACATATGGATTTCATATTGTCAGTACAGCAATGCCCGCAAAGAAGTGAAAGAGAACATTCAAGATAGCTGACAGCAATATTTTAGATAAGCCTGGCAGTTTGACATTACAGCTTGACATGAAACTTGAGTGCAAAGCTTGACAACTTTATTTGTTCTAAGGCCAAATTTCATCATTCGTGGACTATTGTGTTATATAATAATGAAATATATATATAATTTAAATATATATTTATTGCTTTTCTGTTATAAATGTAACGCAAGGAAGTTTGATCCAAAAAAAGAGGTCAGCTCTCCTGGAAATAATGCAAGAACTTCTATTAATCATCAATTTTATATAGCTGAAATAACTGGGCCTGTTTTCTGAAAGGCAATCATGTGTCTTGCTTCTAGGCAAGAACATGTGATGTGTCATTTTGATGCTCACAATGGACACAGCATGCAGTTATTAGAGGTTCTCATGCTGTTACCTTATTATATGCTGAAACAACACAATAATATGTGAGGCATGGTAATCCAGCTCAGCGTGAATTTTGCAAACTTAAGGATTTCTATCAAACAAGTGAAATAATTATTGCAGTAAGTGTGTGAACCTGAATCCATCAGCTACACTCAATTACAGATGAAGTGCTTTTACTTCATTCTGCGGATAGTTCCACTACACACTAACCATTTATTACCTATTTATGTGCACTGTTGTATAATATTCTACACTTTTCAAGGTTACCTTATCACCTACATGGTTATGACAGTTGTGAAGAAAACTATTCAGTTGTGCAGCTCTGCTCAACATAAGAAATTTCAACAAATGTATGTTGCTATTTCTGCTTACAATTCAGTCTAATATAGTCTGATAATATAATACATGCAAGTCCTTATATTGTATTGATTTGCACTCAATACAACCACTCAGTACAACCTGGTCAGACGACCCAAAGCTGACCCATAGAGAGGTAAAAGTGCGCATATGTGCACCAGCTGTGCACTTCTGAATCTCCTGGATCAGTCCTGCCCCCCCCTCACCTAAATTGCACTAGGTGGGGGGGGGGGGTGAGTATTTAATTGAAGGGATTGGGCATGGGTTTGAGGTCATTCTGGCGGATAGTGGTCACTGGTCCATATGAGCAACTTAATCTGGGGGAATAGCAGCGTGATACCCTGTTCACACAGAGCGATACTACCCGGGCAGTTCAGTTAACTGCCCGGGTAGTGCGCTCTGTGTGAACGGAGCTAAAAATAATACCTGGGCACTGCTTTGGTGTATACAGCACCCATTATAGTAGCAGAGTGATGCAGCAGGAGCAGTGTATATTTTTTTAAACAATTATTTCTTGTATTAATTTTTTTTAACAACAATGTTGACAGCCAATCACGGCTGTATGATACGAGTAAAACTCATTCAGTAGTGTGAACGGGTTTAATGACCAGGGTAATTCAGAGCCCCATCAAACTACTAAGTGATATACCCCTGCATTTTCCACACAAGAGAGGGGAGTGACGGGAGTTCACTCCCCTCTCCTGAATGACCTGTTTACACAGAGAGCTGGATCCGGTCCTATGTCTCGTAATTTAGCCCATATCAAACACTAAAAGCTCTTGGTAAATTTGATACGAATAGATATTCATATTGTGTCTATAATTATTATTTATTTTTTTTTATACATGGACATGGGACTATTCTGTGGGACTATTTTGGACTATATAGTACATGGGACTATTCTGTGGGACTATTTTGGAGTATATAGTGCATGAGACTATTTTGGACTATATAGTACATGAAACTATTCTGTGGGACTATTTTGGACTATATAGTACATGGGACAATTCTGTGGGACTGTTTTGGACTATATAATACATGGAACTATTCTGTGGGAAATTGAATTAATTTCCATATAAAGTCGTAGAGGACTGATATTGAAGTGATTGTAATCTGCTTCAAGGTGTCAGGGTTTGCCTGTAGTGTATCAAGTGCACATATTCAGGGTGCGTCAATACTCTTAGCATGGATTTGGGCCTCTTGGGTATGACCTTTAATAGAACCTTGAATTTAGCTATGATATCGACTGATAACTGGCACAGTTAGTGGGATATTTGTTTGGCTTAGTATTAATATTGATCTAATGCTTTGTGTCATGATGAAAATGATTGCCATGGAGAATCTAGTTAGTTATGTGTTATTGCAAATTGGGAAATGAGTAGCTCAGAGAAGGTTAAGTAGTAGGACAAAGAAAAGCCCACTGGGACAGGGGCCTTCACTGACTTCTGTTATTTCTAGGTTATGTAAAATAACTGTGTTTGCTCCTGATCAACTGAATGGCTTGGGAGGCTCCCTTGACACATAACTGCTATGCTAAAAGAACTAGTCCAGGTCTCGAAGTGGGGGTGTATACAGGGGTATGCCATACCGGCACTTCTTCCACTAATATAATTTAAATACTACAAATCTCCATTGACTTCTATTATATTCAGTGTTTCCATACCGCCACTTCTAAATGTCCATACCGCCACTTCTAAATTTCCACTTCGACCTCTGATCTAGTCTATTGCTTTTTGCAATTAAACTGGTGATTAAGCCGGCAAAGAGATTTTTTTTAGTTTCTTCAACTAGCAATGCCTGTAGTTCACTACTAATTGCTATCATTGTCTGATACAGAGTGAGAAACAATAAGCACTTGTGGGATAGTTCCAGTGTACATAGTACAGCTGCTATACTATGCTATGCTATACTCCATTTGTCACCCTGCAGAAAGTGGTATGTTTCATGATAAACCATAATAACTGATTGTCCAATCTGACTGTATGGTTTCAAAAGAATAACAATAATACACAGATGAAATAGAGGATACAAGCATTTGATGTATGGCAGCAGTAATCAGAGAAATACCAACAACAATGAACAAAAATATCAAACAACAAAGCTATGACAGTACAGAACATCAGAACCTAAATACATAATCAGCAATAAGAGAGAGACATTAACATCACAATTAAATTACCACACAGAGATACTTGAGAATTCTGGAATCTCCTAAATACATCAACAACAAGGAGAGATTGCACGGGGACTGAAGAAAGAGGATGTTGCCCATAGCAACCAGTTAGATTTGAGCCTACATTCTCTAGCATGTACAATTTAACTGAGAGTTTGAATCTGCTTGGATTCTATGGGAAACTTTCCAAACATCCAGAACAAAGTACATAAGAAAACAGATAAACACTGGGAAATCTGGAAATACAGCTACAATAACATGAGAGGGATCTACGACATAAGGTAAATTACACCATAACAACAATCTTACAAAACATTAATTGAAGTAAAATGGAAATCATAATAACCCCATCATAACCCCAAAAAAGATAATGGAGGAGTCTCACACCCAAGAAATCTAGCACCAAAACTACAGTAGATAACAAGGAGGGAAGGGGAATAGCGAGTAAACAGAGAGTGAAACCACAGAAACAGTGGGGAGAAAAGGAGAGAAGAGGAAGGAAGACACTACTGAAGAAAGCTGTATACATCAGATATAAGATATATATCGCTGTAGTCCCTAGGAGGAGTCAATAGCAAAAAACAAATTTAGTCCAAAAGTGATTTATAAGTGTCAGAAGTCTGAAATTCTAACCACAACATCCATGTGGCCCGAAACTTCTCATAGGAGCAAGGGTCTAAGGTCTAAATTTCGTCCTTAGTCCAGAAAAAGGTCAGCCAGTCAGAAATCGTAGGAGGATGCACCACCTGATTGGAATTACTGCCTTAGCCGCCTGATTAAAGTAATAGAAGAGTGATGCTTTATAGGTTGATTGATAGGAGCGATCCTTTATAGGTTGATTGATAGGACATTAATAGGAAACCCGACATCTTGTTACCAAGAAAGGGAGGAAGCATGTTCAATAAATTGGAGCAAAGAAATTTATACATACGGGAAACATTAGGCCTGGGTGGATCTGAGATAGAGAAAAGAGTTTCCAAAAGAATAGGGGGGCTTAAAGGCAAAGCATTCGAAGCAGAGTGGTACAGAAAGGATCTAATTTGCACATATCTACAAAATTCCCCATCAGAAAGTCAGTTTCTCTAAGATCCAGAAGAGACAATATATACAAGGCAAAGGAGGCCAGCATCCAACCACTTCTGAAAAGGCCAAAAGAGACATCCCTGGAGAAAAGCATGAGAGGCCACAGTTGAGATAGTGGGTAGAGCCTGCCAGATCCTGAGTGGGAGAAATATTTATGGTCCACTTCAAGACTCTATTGAACATGCAGGCCTGATAATACAAGTAAATGTGAAGAAGCTGAAGACCACCCTAAAACTTAGGTTAACGGTGAATGTCTAATTGTAACCTACTACTACTTACCCATCCAAATGAATCTTCTGACAACCTTCTGAATCAAGAAAAGGGGATAGAAATAGAGGGGGTCTGGAATTTTTGGAACAGAATCCTTTTTTTAAAATATTAATACTCCCCACCAAGAGAATGTGCCTTTCAACAATTTTCGAAGGTCAGTTCGAAAATCGCTAGCGAAAAGTCTCTAGGAGGGGTAAAAAATTCAGGGGGAAGAGCATGGCAAGGTTAGCCGGATGGGTAATAGATATGAGATGGACTCCATCTAAAGGGCAATGTTGTCTGCGGCGATCATCTTGGAAGCTCCGCCACTTGTCCTCCACATACACCCCTCCTCCGTCCCGGCCGTGGCTGCAGTGGGACTGGCTCCTCCGCGCTCCGGTCGGTTGCCCACCCTCTTCACAGCTCCCCTGGACGTCCTCCTTCGAGCTGGAGCCCTGCTGTCGGCAGTGACCCTCTGCCATTTTACTCCTGCTGCTGGGGCTGTCTGGACATATCCCTAGTAGTGCCTATGCCCTGCCTCTACTTCTGCAGTCCCAGGACTAACACTGCCTGATATCACACTGTGCAGTGGCCATTCCACCAGATGCTCTGGCTAGTCTCTGCCAGTCCGGGGTCCTCCTCCTCCTCTGGTTGCACCACCACATAAAGCTACCGTCTGGCTAAGTCCTGCGTCTGAGCTCTATCCAGACAATCAGAGGGCCCCTCCTGGTCCCTGACAGTCCGGGTTTCCCCCCCTCCTCCTGGATGTTGCCCTCCTAGACATTGTCCTCCTGTTTTCCTCCTTGGCCTGCACCTCTGGCTGTGACTGATTGGCACCCACCCTGCTGCTCTCCCCTGTAATCTCCTGGTGAGGGGCCCGCCCGCTCTCTGAACCCTTTTACCTGGTGGGGCGCTCTCACAGCCTGAGCCCCTGTAGACCACAGCCTGCCCCTCACCACACTCGGGTAGTCCTGAGCCTATGGGCCGGATGTAGGCCAAGACCAAAGGAGTGGATGTTTTTGGGTACGACTTAAACTGGTCCTTAGATCCCTAACTTGAAGTTTCCCAACCCACTGCTAACCGGTCCCTGGCAGTTTCTCATAAATTACGCAGACTGTTCCATGCCTTTCAGGTCCTGGACGCATGGCGACTCCTGCACCCTATGACGACTATGACTATACTTACTTCTCACTCTGCCTCTACTTACAGTAGACTGGACTATCATTTTGTGACACATCACCACCTACATCTTCTATGTGATGCCTCTATAGGCTCCCACGTGGTCCGATCATGCCCCAGTTTATGCCATCCTGTCCCCTCCTCACCCTGCGCCTGGACCTGGAGATTCAATGAGCACCTAGTACAGGACCCCTATTGTAAAGCCCAACTAACCTCTGCCCTGCAGGATTACCTTTCTGATAATGATATTGCTGACACCTCCAAAGTGGTAGTTTGGGAGGCTCTTAAATGTGTGCTCAGGGGCCACTGTATTCAGTTAGGATCCCATCTGAAACAACAAAAGGAGGCTATCTCTGTATATATGTAACATATGTCTGTGTGTACATAACAATAATACACAGATTATACAAAAACAAATAGCTAATGACCATCGTTCCAAGTCTAGATCCCACCCTGTATATGTATTTCTATAAATATTGTAAGAAATCGTGTTTAGTTTAAGAAAGTGCACCGCAGTAGATTTCTGTTTAAATAGAGGCGCTCTGTATATATTTTTCTTTTTGTTTCCTATACCACGCACCTGCATTATTATTTTTATTTCTTTCTAATGTGAGCTTTTTAGATTAACACTATTTATGATAGACTGTTTATAGTTTGTCAATTTGTTCTGATTGCAAGCACCTATATGTGAGGAGGAAATATAGAAGGTGCAATTGAACTTATAGAAAATTCACTAATTCACAAAAGGGGATGTAAATGAATAGTGGTATGTTCACCTATATCTTTACATAGTAAAATGAATATATACGTGTATATAAAGCACATTATATTGTGTTGAAGCAAGTCTAACAGGAAGTAAATGTAGCACATATGACTGAATAAAATCATCACAGATAAGGTCTGATGATTTGTAATTCAAGTGGCAGAAGTGCTATTACCGAAAGAGGGACATCTCTATGGTTACACTGCTGAGTAATATTTTAATCCATTCGTTGCCAGACAAAGCAGGAATACACTGTTCATCTATTCGTCTATTTGTGTTCCACAGCTCCCAGACTACCAGAGTTTTGCTGTGAAGAAAACAATAAAGAATAGTATTTATTTTGGGGGGTTTGTCCTTTAGTTTATTTTGTTTTATTTAATCTTAAACAATGCATTTCTGATTCATTATGTCAGGGTTTCCGACTTTTAGTTTCTCCCTCAATGGAAAAACTAAGAGTCGACAGTTTGGGGGTGGGAGGGACATTGGACATGAATTATCGAACCCAAAGCTCCACCCCTGGATATCAAACCCCTATACAATTTCTATGAATGGGCGTACCTGATGGCATCAAGGCCCAGCCATTAGGTATTGGCAAGTTATGAACGACTGTTTTGTTTATTGGATAAAAAAGTACTGTTTTTCAGAGGCTCTTTTCTGTTTATTTATCACATGAATAGATGAATATCATTGTATTTTATTTTCAAACAATTATTGTATCATTGAGAGAAAATTCAATGTAATGTTTTACCAAAACAACTTGTGTTCTTTTATATATCACATGAGTACATTATGTTTTATTTTCGTAAAGACTTTATTTATTAATGTGTACTGGAATAAACTATTTTGCTAATGTTGCCATATCATTACCCTCTGTAACACTATTAGACAGTATCGCTGAATATGTCATTTGTATACTATGTTACATTATTAGTGTTGCACAGAAAGGGTAGCACAACATAAGGTCTGTAATACTGAAGGCGACGTAAAATAACTTAGGGGCAGTTTGCGTAAGGGGTAAAACTTGTGTCTTTTTTTCTCGTGGCTCATAGAGCGGCGTATAACGATGACATTTTCCCTACCTTAATGGGCAGGAGAAAGCACACAACCAGCTTTTTCCTGTATTCGCTGGGAACCCCTTAGGGTTTATTGGTATCAATGAATTGAAAATATTTGTATGTGACGTTTTAGGGTGCTGGATACACATCAGGGGAGATGGTATTCAGATGACATTTGCTGCTTTGTATATAAAAGCGAGTAAGTGAAAACATGCAAAACTGAAGAGCATCTGATTGTAGCGTTAATTTACAAAGTCATTGCAGAAATAATTATTTTTATACAAATACATATACAAAGGTACACAAGCAAAGACATTCAAGGACAACTCAGTGGAGATTAAACATATTTATATGTGCCATAAACGTGTAACTTTGCTTCTATGTCCTGTTTACTACTTGAAACTAGGTATGTAATCAGGCATTACAAATTATGATTGTGGATTGTAAATTCAAAGTGAGTTCAGTGCAGATGACAAAGTAATAGCACATTAATCATGTTCTCTGCGGGCTAAATCCTTTCCTTTCCTTTAATCCACTCCTTGAATCTTCAATCATCGACACCAGGTTTTACAAATCACCCAGACCTCTTCCACCAGCATCCTAGCTCTTCTATCAATGAGAGCAGGCTGTGCCCCTGTGTTGTGTACATGCTGTGGGACTGATGCTGTGTGCATGTATGGCTCCCAGTGTCTGAATGGAGTGATGTAGAGAGGACTACAGAGCCGTGCTGGATAATGGAAGAGCCACGAATCCTGTGGACACCCAGTCTATGTTTAGCTTTCCTGATGTTCTACCAAATCAAATGTGAGTTCTAATCATTCCTTGCTGAACTTATACACAGAATTGTTGGGTTCCTTACATTTAAACTGAACTGAACAACATATGTGTAGGATATTTCTGTATCAGTAGCTTGATATATCATTGCACAAATGGATGTTTTATCATAACTATCATGTTTCTGAGGTATGTGCATTGGAAATGATGCATATAGGTTTATGTATCAATATTAGACTGATAAAAAAACTATATATATATATATATATATATATATATATATATCTGTATACAGCATGCAGATATATAGAGCAGAAATGTATTCTATTTTCTGATTCTCAGTAGATATTACCATAAGGAGGTAATATTTGACCTTAAAATGCTTGGAACCTGTATCATGCACTATGCAATTTTCAAACTTTGTCTCTTTTTAGGTTAACCCATTTAATTTCCTATTTCCTACAGAAATGTGTAGTTCATGGCTGTTTTTCTAAATGGTTGTTGAGTTTTTATTGGGCGCTTTCTGGTACATTTAATCTAATTGTTACTAGGTTGACAATTATATACAACTGCTTTATTGTTTTCCCGCAATGACTTATAGTAGTCTTTCTAGCTTTCTGTTTAATTTTTTCATTTGTAATCTGATTTTTTAATAGTCTTGAACTTACAAATGGCTAAAGCTTCAAAATTGTTATTATTTTGATATTTTCTAGTAAGAGTGACATACTGTTCTCAGCCAATGAACAAACACATAAAGACCGAGGCCATTGCAAGTGCACATGCTCACTCCACACTACACCATTCCAGATCTGGGTCCGCCAGATCCAGCTTTCAGTTAAAAAACCCATGCAGATGGCGGATGGGTAGCGTAATGCGAATCTGACAGGGGGGGAAGTATGGCAATCGTTCAGTAAAGGCTAAAAATTTAAAGTAGGGATCAGCTCTCAAAACTTTGTGCTTGTTAAGAGAGTGCATCCCACAGGAGTTAGGATCTGACAGATGTTCTGACTACTGTTCTCAGCGCTCTTAGTACAGCAGTAATGGAATCCAGTCTAACATTATAAAGATGTACAGCTACAATGAACAATGAGATCTGTCTGTCCCCCTCTGATAATCCACATGTTGAGTAGGTTGAATGAGTACACCTAACATGACATGTGCAATGTATGTCTCATTGTTCATATTATACAATGCCTTATCTCTCTGATGACTGACCCATGTCATATATCATTTTATGCCTCATTTAGTCTTGTTTACATTAAAGTGTTCACATTCAAATTCTTTGTGCAGAGGAAAAGGTGATCCAATGTGGAATTCCTGTTCTAACCAAACTGTCTTGTCTCACACATAATCACAAGGGATTTATGATAACCTGACTCTACTTTTATCTGGATAGCCCCATGCACACATGAATACCAATGGTTAACACAGAGCCTCTGTATGTGTCCAGTGCTATTCACTATTATCAGTGAAGGTGCAGGATGACTGGCAGTGATAAGATACCAGCATACTAGTGTTGCTTCTACACCTTATATATAATAAGGAGAGTTATTCTGCATGTGAATTAGAAAACCTTCACTTCTGTACTCAACATCAAAAACTTAAAATGAAAAATACATCAAAACAGCGACAATAACACAATAAAAAGGGAATTTATGCAGTGATGTATAATCTATACATAAAAGGACAGTTTATTTTTGAAACACGGTTGTAATTCGTTTGATGTGTGAATTTTGCTTTGGTGTCAAAGAGGAATTAATCATTCTATGCACTGATGCTACTCAATGGACTTGCCAGTTTTGTCTTACAGAGTGTTGTTTTACGTATTTTTTCTTATAATTATTCAAGTCACAGAATATAGTTGGTAACACTCACACACACATACACACCTACCTACCTCTTCATCCTGAGTTGTACATTTTGCTTCTAAACATTTTTGGTACCTTCATGCTGTCTTATACACAATCTGCATCAAGTCCACTTGAAACAGTAGTGAAACAGGCTGTACAAAACGTTACTGACATGCCCTTTGTATCAGTAATTAAGAACACCAGACAGACAAGGGTTTAATAGCAGGACAAAGAAACACTAAAATGACTGATATAATCTAGGTCACCGTCTGTCTCTGTTTCTACATCTACAGTTAAACATTTTATGAGGTCCTCATATAAGGGTACATACACACATACAAATGTATGATAAATATTGTACAGCATATATATAATTATTGAGATCTGCATCCGTAAACTGAAAAATGATTGTCTGTCATTAATTCATTTATCAATGGTTCTGGATGAGTAACAGAAGAAACAAAACACTTTCAGTCCCCTCAAAGGTTACTCCCTCTTATAGCATTTTTCTACTGAGCTTACATTCGTAATTTAGTGTACAGACAGCGTAAACCCAGGGCAATGATTGCTTTCATGTTTTTTTTATTTTTATGATCTCTTCTCATCTCATTTTTAATACCACACTTAGGGACTGATCCAGATGTAAGAGGAGCCTATCTCCCCTATCACTTCCGATTTAGGCATAAGTTTACTAAGCGGCGAGATTGCAGTGAGATTGAAAAATGGGGATGTTGCCCATAGCAACCAATCAGATTCACGCTCTCAGTTTCATTTTACACACTGGTGAATGTGAGCTTGAATCTGATTGGTTGCTATGGGCAGCATCCCCACTTTTCAATCTCACTTTCTGATTAAGGTAGAATGTTATAATCTTCCAAAAATATAACTGGTACAACAAATGTATAATATGTACAATTTACAACTTTCTAGCTCATTTGAATGAGATGTTATTACGGTACCAGCCTGATATTCATGGGGATGCACGCAAGTATTGAGAGTCTGGTAGTGGCAGAAAAACACAAGACATTGTGGTAATGAGACACCCATTTAGGGGGAGAAGTATGAATTATATTACAACCATCACTTTCCATTAGTACCGGTCCAGCGACACCTAATAGAAAACTGCAAAAGGGAATATGAGTATAATTATCTTCATGCCAAATGGTTTAATCACCCATAGGCTGTGTTTGGTCAGAAAAAAAACATGGAAACCATACCACAATATATAATGCCACTGTATTACCTTGAATACTTGTATTCTCTATGGTAGCCACATAACCAAATTGACCAAATAGCTCTGGTTCTGAGGTGTATTTGAGACTTGGCTGCATTACAGACGTGTGGTCAGTTCTGCTGAATAATTAATGTGGGTGGCTTATAGTTAAGGAGAAAATATAAAGGGTCTTTTCCTATAAGGAGTTGAATGGTCCTCTGGACTGTGTCCCAGAATTCAGAAGTAAAAAAAAACTAGGCATATCTACCAAATATGATGAAAAAGATCCTGCCCCTCCACCCACCAAGATACATATGGAGTTTCTCTGGAACGGATAAAAACATTGATAGAAGCCATTTTCACTAATGGAGTCCCACTCCTCCTCATCCAGATACCTGCCCAAGTTGCTCTTTGCCAAGCTCTTTCACATGGTTCCCGAGGGCTTTACCCAGGGCTCAGGACTGAGTGATAGATCAGAGATATAAGACCCTACTATCCAAATTGCTTGCATAAAGTCTCAAAGGGCAGCACCTTCTACAACTGGTAACATGCTGGTAGGTTATGGATTACATTCCCATACAATGTAAACCTGCTGGCATGGCCCCCTTCCCCACCAATTCTGTCTGATGTAAAGCGTTATGTAATATGATGGTGCTNTATAAAAACCTGGTAATAAATAAGAAATAAATAAATAATAAAACTGGCAGTTGCCCCCTATGCCCCCCAAAAAAACAAAATAACACATCTGCTTCTGTCTCTGTGCTACCCTATCTGTAGACTTTTATTGGGATGGGATTCTGGATCCAGAGGATATGTTGTTTGAACACAGCTATAATAAAATACCCCCTCGTGTAAGTCTGGATACAGTCCAGTAATATTAATAATAATAATAATAATCTCAATCATGTTGAATTGCAGATATCGGGGCTGATCCAGAGTTGCACTTATATATCTTTTGTAGGTGCAAGTGTAGATCTGACCATCTTACAATGTGAAGGTGCATATGGATTTTACATTTATTGCATGGATTTTACATTTATGATGTTTCCTAGTTGACATGTAAACTTCTTAAAAGTAATACAGGTCATCTGTGTGCAATAAATAAAAACAAGAAAAATAATCCAATTAATTTACACATTTTTGATCCTCTGTCTGTAAGTTGTGCCATGTCATTGTTTTTGTTTCTCTTTTTTTACAGAATCTAAATGATATTATCTGAAAATAAAATACTTATGCCAGAATTTCACTACATTTCTCTTTAATGCCTCAAATTACTGATCATATTTACTATAATTTCTGCTAATTTGTTCTGCTCCTTAAATTATGCTTGAACAAGTGAATTTTCTGCTATGTCAGTTCAAATTCTGATCTCTTGTCTTAAACTTTTGTCAGCTCCCACTGTGTGGTGCAGAGTCACAGCATGCCAATTTATTTCTCAACCTTCTTTCCATGTCATGACAATAGTGATTGTACTTTGCATGGGTTTACTTTGTTACGGATAACTGTTATTATCACAACACATGTATAAACACATATAATACATGTATTGGCATATATGATACCATTAATGTTATTTAATGACTGATAAAGGGCATTACATTTTATAGTAAATCTCCTTGTCACTGTTCATTACTGTTCTGTTTGTCATGCATGCATATATGTCTGGTAAGATAGAAGCTTTGTCAGATGTTTGCATGTTTATCTATGTGTGCAATACACAGGATTGGTGCCTAGTGATAAGACAGACAGATGTTCTACTTTTGTGTCTCCAGTTGCTATGGAGATAGTTTTGATTATCAGCAGGTTTCCATGGTAACTATTTAGATGCTGCAATCACGTGGAACTGTGATGCATGAATACTACACTGCTTACTTATTCTTTATAGTGTATTTAGGTCTTAGAATGTATCAGTTTTTCGTTTAAATGAATGGGTTTTTGTAATTTGCTTTTCATATTGTATACTGGTTTTCAATCTTACTTAGCTTGTTTTCAACTAATTATTAATTGTATACTTGTAACTGTAAATACATTGTATTTACGACTTCTAGCAAATTTGCAGGCTGTAGGGATCAACAAATTATGTATGATATATATATATCATGCACACAACTGTCCCTATAAAATTCTTTGTCAAAAATAGCCTTGGGTAAAATAAATGTGTGTATTGCTGGGAATTTCTCTGCCAGTTTCATCTTCATGATTGTTCCTCCAGCATTGCCCCGAGTCCTGATAAATATTATACACATAATAAGGATTTCAGCTCCCTTGGCCAATTTTTATATATATATATATATATATATATATATATATATATATATATATATATATATATATATATATATAAAAAAGACATTATTACTTACATATGTACTTATATAGTAGAATTAAAATTTTAATTTCCACTATATAAGTACAAATGTAAGCAATGTCTTTATAGATTGTCTAGATTACCTGTGTGGTACCATTAATGTTGTAAGCAAACCCTGATGAAAAGCGCCATGGATGCGCTTGAAACATTGGACATGGAATTTTTGCTGTAATTAAAATTGAAGTTTGGAATACAATACAGAAAGTCTTCTGAGTGCGTCCCGTCCAGTAAACCACTTGTATATATGAAAAGTTGGGACAAGACACCGAGAGCAGGAACTGCAGAGAGAGTGCCAGTAATACCGGTAAAAAAAGATATATATATCTATATATACATATATATATATATATATATATATATATATATATACACACACACACACATACACATACATATATACTACATATACATACAGTTCTCTTCTATCATCATGAGATAGATCCTGCTGGTATATCAGAGGCCTATTAATGTGTGATAAAGACTCACAAATGTCTCCTTTGTATTTTCTAGTTACTATTTGTGCCTGGAACACAACACACTTGCCTTGTTCATCTACGAATGACTGTAGGAGGACTTCTGATCTATGTCTCTCCAATCCTTGCCCAAGCAATGCTACATGCCAAGTCACCCTTAATACAGAGACCTATGAGTGCCGCTGTCCTGCAGGCTTCAAAGGAAGACACTGTGAAATCCCTATGAAGAGATGCATGAGAAATATATGCAGACATGGAGGAGAGTGTTATCATTTGGAAAAAGGCCCCACATGCTTTTGTGCTGTGGGATACAAGGGTGCATTCTGCGAGGCTCCGGAAGATGAATGCTTTTGGAATCCCTGTCAGAATGGAGCAATGTGTAGAAACAGGGGCAATGGACAAGCGTGTTACTGTGTTCCTGGGTTTCAGGGGGCTCTATGTGACATTGAAGTAGATGAATGTATCTCTAACCCCTGCCAACATGGCGGTACATGCCTGAATCAAATTGGAAGGTATACGTGTGTGTGTCTGCCAGAATATACAGGTAAAATGAACTCAATATCTGCTCTTTGGTCAGGGCTTAAAGTGGGTATTTGTAAATGGAGTATGCAGGAGAAAAAAGGAGGCAAGGCTTAGAGGGAAAAATGTTCTGGTATTCCATACTGGTGTATACTGGACCACTTCAAGGGAGTCACCTTTTGTCAGGCTTGAAGTAGTTTCATTAGATATAAAACACAATACAGGACATTGTTCAGAGTTTTCCTGTAGCTAGGCTGCTGACAGCAGTAGAGTAGAGTAGTAACTAAAGGACAGGGTGCTCCAATTCGCTAGTCAGATAAGATAAGGGTGTATGCAGGTAGTATAGTAATCAGTGGTCGAAGTGGAAATTTAGAAGTGCTGGTATGGACATTTAGAAGTGGGGGTATGAAAACACTNAATGTAATAGAAGTCAATGGGGATTTGTAGTTTTTCAATTACAGCTTTGGGAGAAGTGCCGGTATGACATACCCTTGTATACCCCCCCCCCACTTCGAGCCCTGATAGTAATTGTGTCATGCATCCTGATGGTCAATGTGTCCCCATTTTACATAAGATACCAGAAATCTTAAAGGTAGGGTCTGCTTTATGATTTTCTTTAGCAAATAAGGGACATGGCCTTTCCTTGCTCACTCTTAAGACTGGATCAAGCAGGGATCTGTCAGTCGCCACATCTTACATCATAGAGCATTGAGAAGTTTTATAACTTGCCAAAAGTGCAAAAAAAAAGAGCAGGAACCTTCAGGATTGTAGTTGTTACCTAAGAAGAACTATCCACCATACTGTTAGGAAAAGCATAGGGAGTCCATGTGAAAGCCATATCTGGTAGCACAGTATGCCCTGGTATTCAGCAGAAGCAGCAATTAGGTAGCAACTAGATGCAACATTAAAAGTGATCTGTAGCAATTCTGTTGAAAGAGAATTCAAGGAAACTCTTTTGACAGTGGAACTATGAATAGAGACATCTAGGGGTGAAGATAAAAATGCTAAAACAGAATGCTTTCTATTTGATTTGTCAAGTGCAATATACAATAGTTCATAAACAATCTAAAAAAACATATAGCCCCCAAAAATGCTACAATATAAACTTATATTACTGGTATATTGTGATTGACACAAAGGATATAATTATTTCGTAGCCACATGGGTGAAAATTGACCCTTTTTAGATTACACAGAAATGTCATTTACTATCTGTAGTTCAAAGTCACTATTTTACTTCATAGTTTATACAGCCAAATTCAATCGAAAAGTGACCTCCTTGTAGATCACTAGAGCATTGGTAACATAGCGCTATTTCCTGAAACTTACGTAAATGGGTCAGAGGACTACGCCAGTACAGGACCAAGTACTGACCAAACCAGTAACCAGGAGTAGGCAACCATAATCATTCAAAGAGCCATTTGGACCTGTTTTCACTAGAAAAAAAAAACTTGGGAGAACAAAACATTTCTCCAAAACTCCAAAAGTGAAATTTAAAATAACATTGTACGTACAATGGCCACCGCTTCAATTGCTGTTAGGTCAATAGTAAGACAAAAAACCTGATAAAAACAGCAACTGAAAATAATAGATGTATTTATAATAAAATGTTCTTTCTAACGTCCGCTTTGGCGCTCTCCAGCTGCTGAATGACAATGACGTGACGCTGCCTGTCAGTCACACAACACAGCTGAATCCTCCCTGATCCTGTGGCTCTCCTGATCCTCTGTGACTGGTGACTCCATGACTGATCCTCCGTAACTGGCCTGTCCAGCCATGATTACATTTGTGTCTGTGAGGAGGAGGATCAGGGGAGCCACAGGATAATGTTGAAAGAGCCGCAGGTTTAGGCCCCCGGCCTAAAGTGTCATTGCTGTTAAATCAGGATGGGTTGGAATAAGTTCTGATTATATAGCAATTGCATCCAACATGGAAAAACAGATGAGGTCAAACATAACTAAAGAAGTAACTAAAGGAGAGATTATAGTGTTCTAGGAATCAGTCTGTATTCGACCAAGATGATACAGGAAAAATGGTTCATACTGACAACACTATGGTGCACAGATTAACATTTGAGTTTGCGTTTTTTATATTTTATATTGCAGATTACCCTACATACAGTGGTTTAATCAGTAGCTAATTTTAATATTTGACTGGATTCAGTTTTAAGAGTTGTTTCTGTTTTCTGCATGCGGAAATGTCTGCATCTGGAGTCGTCTCCTCTTGCACTCATGGGATTAGGCTCACCCAGTTCTGCAATGCTCCCTTACATCAGGATCTGGTTCAATTATTATTATTATATTTTAAAATAAATAGTTTCTATAGGAACCATGGTGAAGGTTCGTCATTTTTAAACAATCATCAGTAATGCAAATGAACACAGATTCTGTTTTCATAAAATCTTTCATTAAATTGTTTTTGTTTTCAAGGCACAAACTGTGAGATGAAGCTTAATGGGTGCGTGTCAGACCCTTGCCTTAATGGTGCCACCTGCCTCAACTATTTGGGATCTTTTTCTTGCATATGCCCAGTAGGCTTCCAGGGGAACCTTTGTGAAATCAATACAGACGAGTGTGCTAGTTCTCCATGTCTTAATGGGGGCCAATGTGTGGATATGATTAATGGGTAAGTCATGTATTTCATTACATTACATATACTGGTAACTACAAAACATTTAGTGGCCTATTTATTAAATACAGAAAATCCATTGATATGTATGAATGGGTCTATGTGCCCGCTGTAGGCCTGCTTAAGTGCAGCCACTGTTCTTATATTGCCCTATTGACAGACTCACTGACCAGTAGCTCCTACCATTACCAGTCAATACCACTCAGCTGTCCCACCAACCTTCACGGTAAACGGGATCATAGAACTTTTTCTATCACGGCAATAAATAAACAGCTTAAATCTCATTTATTACCTTTTGCTGTCTTTCAGGTATACCTGTGACTGCAGCATGGTTGGGTTCTTTGGTCGGCATTGTGAAGATCCTGCACCTCTGTGTTATTCCCAGCCATGTAAAAATAATGGCACTTGCCTAAAGGATTCAAAGAGTTTTAAATGTCTCTGCTGGCCAGGTACCTATTTAAATCCAACTATGGTGGAGATACTGGGCACATACATTGGCACATATTGTGTGTTCGATGGACTGCTTGTGTGTGATACAAAGGTGCATGCATTGCACAAGTACAGCACCTAGTGCACAGGCTTAAAATATTTTGTTTCTTACTGTATGTAGAAATGATTTTACACTTGCACATTATTTGCCAGAGATTTCTGATGTATCGCACAGTTCAAAATCATACATTATGTATCAACATTATGTATCATCAAGTCAGGATCGACTCTTCTGTTGGTACCACAAAGAGATGTTGTCATTGGTTTTATCAGGTTAAGAAATAAAGTGACACAGATTTGGTGCTGTCTGTACAGCTGTCTTTATTATACTTTCCTCTATGGACCAGATCCAGATCTTATGGTCAGCACAAAAGAGAATAGTGAACTTCCATGTAACTCTCTTGCAGCTCTCATGCAGAGCTCTAAATACATAAGTGTCCAGAACCCTATCTACATATGTAAGCAACTTTGTGTAAAATTGCCCACTGCCTCCCTTGCCTTAAGCTACATCCCTATCCCTGCCTTCCCCTTGCAGGTATTAGGTGTAACCCCATCATGTATGGATCCGATGTTACATTTAGGTATTTCTACTTACCCAAGTGACTTGTGTAAGTAATCTAACCTACAGACATTTGGATCCATCCCTTAGGACACAGGTATATATTATTATTAAGCCATGACGACATGGTGCTATATGTATTTTATGCGTCACATTTATAATGTTGTTTCTATACATTGTATTGTTACACCTATACCTAACCAATCACTTACTTTGCAGGTTACACTGGTTCTCTGTGTGAGAATAATATGCATATGTGCAGAAGCCAACCATGTATGTATGGTATGGAGTGTAAGGAAGTCCCACCATTCAATACGTCTATAGAAGGAACCAAAGATCAGAAGCAAGTTACAGGATACATCTGCAAGTGTGGAAGTGGATTACGTGGTATGTACAAATATTATTACACTGAACTCTTATATAAATAAACGTTAATAATAATAAATAAGCCTCTTGGCTGATTGTCACAGTTATCGCATTCTTCTTTGCTATAGAATCATATCTCTTGTTTTGCCTGCAGTATTAAATTCTTTCTGCAAGTTTACTGAGATGGAGTTGTTTGAATATAGTGTATAGGTTATTTCATACTTGTCCCTGTTGCCACTTCCACAATGCAATGCAGGAATGAGAAAACCCACACTGGCTTGGAGTGGCAGTGCGATCAATGGACATTGAACCAGGTTGGCAATGGATAAACTGTTTGTTTTTATAGGGAAGTTATGGACAGCATTCTCATATATACTACTGCAGGTATACAAGGAGACATCTGTGACCCCTCTATCATGTGCAAAGCGAGCACCAGTCTACTCATACCCAGAGCAATAATTGTGAGGCAGATGTACAGAACAGCAATCAGTGGGAAAAAACTATGGCACAAGCTATAAAATCCTCTGTACAAACTTTACTTTGACATTAAGATGACTCTGTTTTTGCTTTTAAAGGCTTTAAATTAGCTTGAACCTATTTTGTGGCATAAATGAATCATCACTGCATTTATCACGTCTATGATGTATTATAGAAATGTATGTTGCCAATTAGAATTGGAAAGATGTGTCTCATGAAATATTTAAAAATGATATCTGGTTTGCACCAGTAATGAACTGTATGTTATTCAAGGTTCATTGCAGGCAATAAAATCATGTGCAGTCATCTATAACATTGAATACATGGCCAGAAAGCTGTCATGGAAATGCACACCATCTCATTTAAATGCTCATGCATTATTTGTCCAATTTCTGCTTTTGCAAACATTTTCATGCCCACGTGAAACAGGAAAATGGATTTATGGCAGGAATTCCAAATCAGAAAATCACAAAAAAATTTAACTTTAATATGTTTGTATACTAGTCTTAATAAATAGGCTAATAATTGGTGGCATCATTTTTAAGAAGTAATTGTAAGCTGTTAACACAAACTTTGTTTATGACTTATGACTTCCCTGATAAATAGTTATATCAGCAGTTTCAAAAGAAGCCATTTTACTGCCATCTAGTGGTGATAAGATGTTTACACAATTTGGATATTTTATGTTGATCATTTTGGTCCCGATCCCGCTTTAAGGGGGGAATTCACTAACTGACGATTTCTGCTGAGATTTCATATCGTCAGCTTTCGTGTTGTTACTGGTAATTATTGTTAATCAAGTGCAATTTATGGCACATAATATTTATGTGTCAATGACTATATAAACTTGTGCCTGGGCAATTTCCTCAGAGGTGTTTGGAGCTTGGTGAGGTCGGGAGAGTGGTTTGTGGTTGCAATTGAGAGTGGTATATGTATTAGTGACTGTTGCAGCTTCCATTTTTATGAATGG